>APFE030322906.1:39927-86117 GCA_000404065.3 Pinus taeda
TGGCCAACTCGATCACAGTGTTGGCATTTCACGATTTGTTGTTGTTGCTGCTGTGGAAGAGGAGCAGAGTCTGGAACAGCTGAAGCTGAACTGTCATGAGGAGCAGGTGAACTATCATGAATGAAACCAACACTCTAAAACTGAATGGGTTTTGAGTAGTCTGGAATATGAAAGGACAAGTCCTTGTCATATCCAAGATCGGTTCTGTGCTTGTTGTGGACAAGCTGTTCCCAAGGTCTGATGATGGGCTTGGGAAGTGCAGACGGAACTTCTGCATCTGCATTTACAACTGTTTCTTTATTAACTTGCTGCTGATGGGTGGTTGTCTCAATGTTTTGAACAAAAACAGGTTCATAATGACTTGTCTGTTTTAATTCTTCTTGCTGAAGCTGAGATTCCAACTGCAAAAATTCAATGTTTTCTTGTACATTTTTCAAACAGATTTGAATTTCTGCAACAATGGCTTTATCAATCATAATTGTATTGTCCATGGTAGAGTGTATTAGAGTATTCAATATTCTAATACAATACCCATTCTATCCATTTCACAATAATATCACTGCAAAAAATTGATTTGTATACCACGTTGTCTTCAAAAAACTTCAAGTATGTAGGCTCTCAATATACCTTCATATACTGTCGTTTAGTGCAAGAAAAATCTGAGAATGACTGTTCTTATATAATTTAAAGTTTACCAGTAAAACTTTTATTCTCGTTGGACTTGGTGAGGGCAGAGGCAGTTTGTGAATACAGTATCAATGAAAGGAAATTCTAGCTTCTGGAACTGTGTAGCATCATCAGAACGAATAAATGATTCAATAGCATCGCTGACCAATGAATTTTGCCTCGGGATTAAGCCACAATAGCCAACAAATCCCTCAACTACATTTTCTATTGTGGATACAGCTACAACAAATAAGTTTTGCCTCTGGTCTGGCGCCTTTGAAAGTCTGGCATTCAAACATTTACAAGACTCCCTGTCACGTCCAAAGGCCACTTTTACAACACTCAAGTTCTTGACAAATAAAAAAACATCATCGGGCATCGGAGAATAGAAATGGCATTCATCATATTCAAACTCGGAAGCCCAAGCCCGGACGGAGGTCACTCGAAATCTGCGGTTCACAATGAGTATGCAGTTATCCCCCCATGCTCAAAGAAGACCTCCAGTTGAAACCCTATTGACCGGATTCATCATTAAACAACTGAATTCCTGCACGCGAGAGTCCGAAGAAAAAGGCGCAGGGAACTGTTGCGCTCTCGATCGAAAGATTAAATGCAATGGTGGTGATCTTGACTCTTCGGGCGCTACAACTCCATTTCCCATCAGTGCCCAATCATTTAATGCCAATTGACAGGCTGTTTATTTGTTGCCCAGTTATACATCTAAATTTAAATTTTGAGACGTAAAAGGTTACTCTACTGCACTGAAGCCATATATTCAATATTTCAATGTACAAGGTTAAAATGGAAAACGCGGCTGAAAATGGCAGTTTAAGACTACTTGGATGCAATTAAAGATGTAATAATTCGCAAAGGACTCTTCTAGAAGGATGGACTCTGGATTCGCAGTCAACAATATATATGTGGCGTTGTACCAGAGGCTTAATTTGAGCTTTAGGCATATATATATGTAGTCCAGGAAACCTTTTGCACTTCCACTTATGTATCATGCCTGTGATATGGCACCAATATCAAAAACTGTTTGAAAGAAAATTAAACAAGTGTTCAATCCGCCCTTACTTCATGCATCAGATCGCAAGATGTAGATTCCAGCAGAACCAATGCCTCTCTATCACCTCTTCAAACACGAGAGTTCAACACCTAGTCGGAGGAGAATACTTTTACCACCAACGGGGATTGTGTAGTAGATCTTCATCGTTCCAAAACTTCAATGCTGACGCCATTTCGGCTCCCATACTGTTCTTCAAAAATCACAATGAATGCAACCAACAGCAGCACAATCTTCACAGTTTCATCGTGATCTTTAAACGACAGCGAGCATCAACCAACGACAACTGCACGCTCAAGTTAAGCCGTTCCACCAGGAATTCTATCGAAAAACGCCATATTTTTAAATTCCAGATGTTGCAGTCCATGTCTCGAAGCCGATTTAAGCATGAAAATGACCGCACATACAGGGGCTTGTCCTGTCCGAATCTTCCGCTAGAAAAATAGGAAAAGAATGCCCAAACCCTCTAGCTATTGTTTACAAAACAATACGACCTTGGTTTCTTGCATCAAAGACATATAGAGAGCTTGTATCTTGTTCCAACTGCACTGACTTTCAATCTAGGAATCTAGAAATTCGATATGGACAAAAAAAGAGCAATGAGCAAGTCAAACAGTATGTTCATCTATTGAATTCAACTCTCAGTGCAACAGAGAGAACTATATGCTGTATCTTAGAGAATTGTCAGAAGGAAGGTGGTGTAGAGATTCCAAAAGCCCTACGGCCATTTATGCTTGACATTGATTTCTTGCCTTTTCAAAATGGTTCTTCAAAAGAGTCAAAAGCTAAGAAGGCGAAGCCTAAGGTGGTTCCGGCAGAAGAAAAGGCCCCAGTTACTAATGGGTTACCAACTAAAGATTAGCTTCATTATGGTGCTCGACATGCTGCCTACGTGAGCGGAGGCCCGTTACATTCCGAGCTGGGCATGGGTGCAGTGCAGGTGTGGCAGAGGCAGCGTTTTCATGTCAGACTTCAACAGAGTCGTTTCGCATTCCCGTTTGGACAGGTTCAAAGAAGCGTTGGATGAGAATCGCCCCTCTCACTGCAACTCGGATTTTCTGCAAATATGAAACGCTTTCTTCAGAACAGTCGGGGAATCTTTGAGTTTGAAAATAGGAGTTACACATGAGCATAAAGCGCCGGTATGGCAGTTACACATGAGAATAGAGCGCCGGTATGGCAGAAAGACATGTCAGACCAGCTTGGACAGCGCTTGCGCTTGCAGTTTCAGGCAGAGGAATGTGGCAGAAATAAATTGCACAAAAAGGCCATAAGACAAATGGCTCACATTAATTTTGCAGGGCAGGAATACGCCTACTCTGATACCATGTTAAACAGACATGGACAGCAAGAGCAAATAGAAAGATAAAGCATGCAGTACTATTTTATTCACAAAAGATGTACATTTATAGTACAATATGGTGACCGTTGGGATTCACATCCCAAGGTCCCTTGGACTGCTTTGTCCATTCGGCTTCCACGCTAACCCTTTAGGATAAGGTGTCCAACAAGCTCATGTCCAGTCTGAAACGGACAAGGATAACAACTTCATTGAGCCATTTAACACATCCTCCAATAGGTCCATGATTTATTCGAAAAATTCAATACTACGTACAAGCAACGTCATGATTAACATCATGTGTCGAATAAGTTCCAGGTTGGCGGCAAAGTTTGACAACATTTGCAGAAGGAGCGCTTCGCTAGATCCCACCACAAGCTTCGTCTGCTCCTATATGGGTCATACACCATCACCAAGGTTGTAGGGGACAATGCCTTTGAGCTCAAAATTCCACCATTCCTTGGTATACACCCAATGTTCAATGTAGACCACCTTCAGCCATATCCGACATTGCAAAACAACTCACACCAATAGAGCTAAACCTAGACTGCATGGAACAAGCCACAACTGATCGTATCATGGACACACAAATCAATAACAATCTCTAGCATAAGATCCAATAGTATCGGGTTGTCAAACTTGGTCAACTCCTACACCAAGGCAAGTGGCTCACTAGGGACCAAGTTCAACAGAAATTTCCCCATCGCATGGAGGCACTCGACGCAATGGGGACCATTACTTCCTTGGGGGGGAGGAATGATCCAGGTGGATATTGGTGGCCACCCTCCTATTCCACTTGGACCCCCAACACTGTCTCTTTCAATTTTTCAGTTTCCTTAATTGTAGCACAATTTACTATTTTTGGCAGTTTGCAGTTTTTTGGGTCCTGAACATCTGGAGCCATTTTGAGGCCCTAAAATACGTTTTTAGGGAAAACGGAGAGACTAAAAAAGCATCACAATAGTACATGAGAATGTTTTTAGCCTCCTCTTCAAGATATTCGAAACGAGGTATTACGATAACCAAACGGAGATAGCATGCCAAAGATACGACCCTGGGAAATTGATGTACCAATTTACCCAAACAGGGCCCACAGTTTTGATGCTTCATCTCCAAGGGTTATGTTTTTGGATGTTTAAGGTTTTCCATTGTTTATCAATAATAAATAGGACTTAGAGCCTTAGTGTAACATAGTTCAGAGGCATGTAGCTACCACATCTCTTCTCATAAATAAGCTACCATCTCCCGAGCTAGTCTATTTCCATTATGTTTGTAAGCATATTTTAGTATTCTGGTATTAATGAAATGAAGTGTTATTTTTGTTGCACTTATGTATTTATGGTTATATATGTAATTTTTTTCGTTCATGTTTAAGTTTGGATTAGTGGTATCAAAGTGGTCTGCTCTTTCTCTACTTTTCTTTGCATGTCCCCAGCGAGGTCAGGGTATAAGGAGTTAGAGCTCGATCTGGTTGAACCTTTGCAAGACCAACCTCGCAAACCCATCCAACCTCCCATGGCGAAAGAAAATAAAGATGAGGGGGTAGGATATCCTTTCAATATATTTCTCGAGGAATCCCTCGTGCGACAAAGGAATGCAATGACAGATAACTTTGCTCAGATGCTTCGACAACTACCCACAAGCGACACATCTTAATCCAACAGCCATTCTAGAGGTGCCACTCCTTTTAAGGTACAAGTTAACTTTGATATTCCCATATTTGAGGGCCAAATAGATGAAGACACCGTAGATAAATGGTTGAATCTATTAGAAGGATATTTTTCAGTTTATGACTTTCCAATCGAGAAAGCTTACTTTTGCAATTCTCAAAGCCACCCCATGCGTCGAGGACTGGTGGGAAATCTACTTCTAAAAAAAGGACGAGAGTGAATCCTCATTGTTTTCAGTCGTACCTGCTTTGGATTTTTTCCATGACATCATCAACGAACAATATTACCCTGTCAAGAGCTATGAAGATAAATACATAAAGTGGACCACGCTACAACAGGGAAGGGACCAAGATGTGCTGGAGTTAAAAAATATTTTCCATACCCTCCATACTAAGTTGGGTATCATGGATTTTGAGTAGCATTTGGTACTCAAGTACTGTGGTTGTCTACACAAGTACATCCACGATGATATGGAGTTCATGGATATCTCCTCACTCGGCACAACATACCGATACACTATCAAGATTGAGCAGAAGTTTAAACAAAAAAAATGATACTTTGGATCCGTGAATCCGAATCAAGGAAAAGGTGCCATCAAACCCTAGAGAAAAGGCAAAATCTAGGGCAGGGTGGCCTAGGACAATCCGTCAAAGCTGCAAGAAAAGAACAACACCACAAAGAAAAAGAAGGACACAGGAAAATGGTGTGAGTTTCATAAGAGCTCCACTCACAACACCTGTGGGTGTCGGGTTGAGCAGTCACTAGTGGCCGAGCTGAAGGCTTCTGAATCAAATGAAAGTTCCAACTCTAAGTCAGATTCTGACGAGGGTAATGAAAAAGGGAAGAAGATCATTGACGTGAAGCCCAGTGCCACCGTGGCCACCACCAAAATCTAGAAGAATGAGCCTGAAGATCCAAAGGAGGGGGAACGCCTCTGCCACTCATAGATTTGGGTGAAGGGTTCTCCATTGCAGTTCATTATCGATATCAGGAACCAAAAGAACCTCATTTTAGCAAAGGTTGTGAAGCGACTAGGCCTACTGATGACAACACATATGCAATCCGTACACCATCAGGTGGATTCACCGAGGACGAGATCTCCCCATCAACGATTAATGTTTCCTTCCCTACAACATCAAGCCCTTCATGGATGAGGTATTGTGCGATGTTTCTCCTCTTGAAGTTTGTGATTTATTATTAGGACAACAATACTTGTGGAAGCAACATGCTATATATGATTCTAGACCTCGCTCTGTGATTATTACTTTAGGAAATAAGTTGTACAAGATAGTAGAGGTAGCCTTCCCTACTGCCATCTCTTTGATCACTACAAAGGAATGCAGTAAGATCGTTTCCCAGACTAGGAAATTTGTTTTCCTTATGATTTGCCCTCAAGACAAGAAGAATCTTATGGCCACGCCTTCCAGACAGGGCTCCTCCACACAACAACAACAAATGGACAAGGTCATGGAGGAGTATAAGGGCATTTTCATCTCACCTGCAGGGGTACCTCTGCACTTTTAGGTCAAGTACACCATCGATCTGACCACGGGTGCGCCACTACCCAATGGACCGATCTACAGATGATCTATTCTAGAGAATGATGAGATCAAGAGGAAGATTCAAGAGCTATTGTAGAAAGGGCACATCAAACCAAGCTCATCACCCTATGGGAGCCCCATTGTATTGGTACAGAAGAAGGACATGACCTAGAGGCTCTATATTAAATATTGGGCATTGAACAAGATCACTGTCTAGAATAGGTACCCAATCCCATGGATTGATGACCTTTTAGACCAGCTCAAGGGGGCCAAATATTTCAACAAGATTGACTTGAATTCCAGTTATCACCAGGTGTCTATCTAACCCTATGATCTGTGGAAAATTGCCTTCAAATCCAAGGAGGGCCTTTTCAAATGAATGGTCATGCCTTTCGAGCTGACAAATATCCCTGCAACCTTCATGAGATTCATGGACAACATCTTGCGACCCTTCATCAATGCATTCTTGGTGGTGTGTTTAGAGTACATCTTGATCTTTAGCCATAGTTGGGAATAGCTCCTCCACCATATTCCACAGGTCCTTCAAACCCTACGACAACACAAGTTGTGTGCCAATTTGGAGAAATGCACTTTTTCCATGACCCTAGTTCAATATCTGGGGTACATCATTGATGAGCATGATGTGCATGTGGACCCATCCAAGATATAAGTCATTCGAGATTGGCTAGCCCCAACCACTCTAACAGATCTCTGCAACTTTCTGGGTCTTGCCAATTTCTACTACAGGTTCGTGTTGGGGTTCTCTCATATCACTTGGCCTTTAAGTCAAGCCACCAAAGGTGAAGCGAAATAAAAGTTTTTTTGGTCCAAAACTTAACAGGAGGAATTTTCTGAGTTGAAGCATCACCTCTACCTTGCACCAGTGCTGACCTTACCAGACCTGCAACAACCATTTGAGATTGAGATAGACGTCTCCAACTATGCTCTTGGTGCAATTCTTACTCAGCATGGGCATCCAGTGGCTTACTAAAGTGGGACACTTTAAGACAAAGTCTGAAAGTATCCCACTGATGACGAAGAAATTTATTTCATTTTCAAGCCTATCATCAATGGAAGTATTACATTATGGGGAAGAAAATGATCATCCACATAGACCACCAACTCCTGTAGTTCATACAGACACAAGGGAAGTTGCAGAACGATCCCCATTAGAAATGGTCCATATACCTGCAACAATTCCTTTTCAGCATTAAGTACAAGAAGGGCAACACCAATAATGTTGAAGATTGCCTTAGCTGACCACCAATCATGGTGTTGATCATTGTGCTCGACTCTTATGGGTACAATACTTCAAGGTCATTGCATCTTTACAAGAGTGATCCAGCTTCATAAGCACATACCAGCTACTCCTGGAAGGTAAGAGAGTTCCAAATTTTCACCTCTAGGATGCATTGTTATGCCACTTGGGACACATATGTGTTCCTTCAAGCGAGCGTGCTAAGATGATTTGGGAGGTGAACTACAATTAGTTCGCTAGACATTTCAAAGTAGAGAAAACAATGGCAGTGCTCCAGAAGTATTTTTATTGGTAGAACCTTCATCAGGATGTTGGGAGGTACATTAAATCCTGCACTGCCTATGCAATTGCTAAACCAACCATCAAGAAGCAAGGCTTATATAATCCTCTTCCTACTCCTAGTCGATATTGGGAATCCATCTCCTTGGATTACTTGTCAAACCTTCCTTCTACTAGGCATGACAACGACTACGTTTTTGTGGTAATCAATAGATTCTCTAATGTGGCCATTATGGCGGCCTGCAAGAAGAGTGTCACAGTAGAGGCCAATGCTAAGCTCTTCTTTAAGCGAGTGTGGGTACACTTTGGGATCCCATAGTCCATTGTCTCTGATCAAGACAACAAATTCCTAAGTGCATTTTGGTCAAGTCTTTGGTCGATGTTGGATACCAAACTCACTAAGTCAACAACTTTCCATCCCCAAACTGATGGCCAAACTGAAGTCTTCAATAGGATGATCATACAGATTCTGCACATATACAACTTGAAGCATCCACACAGATGCGATGCAATCCTCCCCTATTTCCAACACAACTACAAAAAATCTCTCTACAACTCAACAGGGTACAACGCATTTCAGGTAGGGAGGGCATTTCAGCCATTATGTCCCATTGATGTAGCCATACCATTTGCAGCTACTCAGGCAGATTTGGCTCATGTCCAGTCTGAATCTAACAGGGCTAACAACTTCATTGAGCGCTTTCAACACATCAGCTAGTAGGTCCATGATATATTGGACAAAGCCAATGCTAAGTACAAGCAATGCCATGATCAACATTGGGTGCCACACAAGTTCTAGGTGGGTGACAAAGTTTGGCTACATTTGCATAAGGAGTGTCTCGTTGGGCCCCATCACAAGCTTCGCTTGCTCTTATAAGGGTCGTACACCATCACCAAGGTTGTATGGAATAATTCCTTCAAGCCTAGCATTCCACCATTTCTTGGTCTACACCCAGTCTCCAATGTAGACTACCTTTGGTCATACTTTCCACCATTGTTGGACACATCCAACATTGCAGAACAACTCACACCGATAGAGCTAAACCCAAACTACATGGAACATGCTACAACTGATCGGATCATGGAAACATAGATCAAGAAAAATCGCTAGCAGAAGATCCAACTGTATCGGGTTGTCAAAATTGGACAATTTCTGCACCAAGGCAAGTGGCTCACTAGGGACCAAGTTCAGTAGAAGTTTCCCCATCTCATGGAGGCACTCAACATAATGGGGACCATTGCTTCCTAAGGGGGGAGGACTGATCCAGATGGATATTGGTGGCCACCCTCCTATTCCACTTGGACCCCCAACACTGTCTCTTTCATTTTTTTAGTTTCCTTAATTATAGCACAGTTTACATTTTTTGGCAACTTTTCGGGTCCTAAACTTCTGGAGCCGTTTTGAGGCCCTAAATGACGTTTTTAGGGAAAATGGAGAGACCAAAAGCGCCTCGTATGGGATTATTAATCTTTTTTTGCCTCCTCTTCGAGATCATTGAAACGAGGTATTATGATAGCCAAACAGAGATTGTGTGCCAAAGTTATGACCCCGGGAAATTGATGTCCCAATTTACCCAAACGAAGCCCACAATTTTTGCGCTTCATCTCCTAGGGTTAGATTTTTGGACGTTTAGGGTTTTCCATTGTTTTTCAATAATAAATAGGCCTTGGAGCCTCATTATAACATGATTCAGAGGCATGTAGTCTCCACATCTCTTCTAGCAATAAGCTACCATCACCCGAGCTAGTCTATTTCCATTCTATTTTTAAGCATATTTCAGTATTCTGATATTAATGAAATGAATTGTTATTTCTGCTACATTTTTGTATTTATGGTTATATCTATAATTTGCTATGTTCCTGTTTAAGTTCATATTAGTATAGTCCTTAACCATTGTTGCTTCTGCCCATCTGGTGAGGTACTATGTGGTGGTGATTATATACCTAGCATGAGAATGACATGTTGGTAGATTGATAGGCCCTATAAATGTGACCGCCCATTTCTCAAATATTTGCAGTGCACGTACTAGTTGCAATGGAATTTCATCACGATGTGATGGCCTTCCATCCCTTTAAAAAACATCATAGCCTCTGGCATATTCTTTCGCATATTTGAAAATAGTCAACCACCATAGTCCTCCCTATAACACTTTCCTTGCGGTAGCCTTTCCCCAAACATGGCCACCCGCAACTCCTGAATGAAATTCCCATAGTACATTGTGTCTCTCATGGTGAAGGGCACATCTGCACAACACGTGATCAAGGCCCAATTTATATAGTTTCTCGACAATCAATTGATAATTGCCAACTCAGACAACCATATATCTCCTTTATGTGGCTATGTATTCATCTAGGCAT
Source organism: Pinus taeda (assembly GCA_000404065.3). Classification (NCBI taxonomy): domain Eukaryota; kingdom Viridiplantae; phylum Streptophyta; class Pinopsida; order Pinales; family Pinaceae; genus Pinus; species Pinus taeda. Next base: position 50,105 of record APFE030322906.1, read on the forward strand.
CTTCCAGTAGCTAAAAAGGTTGCAATGTCTTCTAGGTAATCTGGTACTGCTTCAATATGGAATATATCGGCATTTGGTAGTTGATCACCCAAGGATCCTCCACTTTCTCTTGATTCCAGTCATGATAGGTAATCAGGTCCCAAATTCAATTGGCCAAGCTTAATAATTACCTCAAAAGTGAATTGTTGGCATAACAACAACCACCTTCAAATTCTTCCTTCAAACACAAGCTTGTTCACTAATTATTTCAAAGTGGAATGGTCAGTAAAAACTTAAATGAGCCTCCCAGAAAATAGTGTTTGAATTTCCGAAGTGAATATACCATCGCCAGTTCTTCCCTCTCAATTCTGGTATAGTTCTTTTCTGTTGTGGACAATTTTCTATTGGCAAAATAAATTGGATGGTTGAGGCTCCCTTCCCCCAGTTGAGGCAGAACAACACCCACAACAATGCCTGATGCATCAATGTGGACATGGAACTGTTTGTTGCAATCAGGGTAGACCAAGATCGGTGCACTTACTAGTTTTTCTTTCAGCATGTTCAGTGCATATTGACATTCTTCTGACCACATGAATCATTTAACCTTCCTCAACAGTTTCTCCATAGGTGCAGTAATTGAGACATAGTTTTGGATAAATCTCTTATAGTACCCCATATGTCCCAATGTGGATCTGATATTTTTTACACTTGCAGGTGGGTCCATATTCGCTATCGCCACAGCCTTAGTAGGATCTATTCATAATCCTTCTTTGCACATTATGTGGCCCAAAAGGGACTACAAATATGCACTTCTTCAAATTTTGCGAGATTTGTAGCTGTCTACATTGATCAAACATGATCCTGAGTAGACTGGAGTGTTTTTTTAGCATACTATATATCGTCCAATCATCCATATAGACTTCTAGGAACCTGTGGATGTAATCTCTAAAGGCAAAAATTACAATTCTTGAGAACAATGCGAGTGAATTCTTGAGACCAAATGGCATAACATGACAGAAATAGGACCCCCATTCTATGGTAAATGTAGTTTTATTCTTATCCTCCTATGTGATTTTGACTCGGTGATAATTAGATAATCCATCTGCAAAATAGTAAGCTTCATTCCCCGCTATGTTATCTAGAACTTCATCACTGGATGGTGTAGGAAACAAGTCATGCACACAAGCATTGATAAAACTGTGGTAGTCCACACAAACCAATATCTCTGTAGCATCTTTCTTGCTTTGTATCATAATTGGACTCACCCATTCTACGTCATCCACCAGAAATATAAGCCCTGCTGCTAGCATCTTGTCTACCTCTCTCTTCACTTTTTGCCTAACCCTCGAGTTCAATCTGTATGGTCAATGCTTTACTAGATTTTCATCTCGTTTTAGCATGATTTTCATCTCCCCTAGATCTCCCTTGACCCCTTTCAATTCTGCAACTGACGAAGGGAACAAGTCTTCATATTATCTCAGGAGGTCGAAAATCTATTTTGTAGTCTGCTCATCCCAACAATCTCCAATTGAGGCTAGCTTTGGTTTGTCATCAGTCCCAATGTTATGTTTTCATAACTTCAATGGGAGTAATTATGGAGCATCTATTATAGGTCCATCCTTGACGTCCGATTCCCCTTTAGTTTCATGGAATGATAGATATCGTAATTCCTCTAGATCATCCTCATCTGACTCTCTGTCCACCTTCCCACAAGCCAGTAATTTATGATACCTAGACTTGTCGATATTCTCTAAGGTATTCTGATCTATGCACCCTTCCAGTAGATGACCCATTGTGAGTAGAGTCCACTTGAGAGACCGTAATGCCTCAGTTAGCCTCCTGTCATTATCTCAGAAAGAAAAGCTACAGACAAACGGATCATCCAAAGTATCCCAATCTCCCATTTGTCTCCTTATTTCTACTTGTACAAACTAAGATTTGGAAAGGTTCCCAAGGTGTGTATAAATCCATGCACCCACAACTCCTTTGGAACTCCTTACTGGTTCCATCTGTCCTAACAATTTTTCAAATGTTATCAAGGGTCATAGTCCCCCCTGTATTTGGCAAAATATTGAGGGTACTCCCCAACTTGTCTGAATCTTACTTCCATGGCTATTTTGATCTTCTCCCATTCTCGAAGGTAGTTGCAGTGAAATCCCCACCACCTTGTTGGTGTCACTTGTGATGTGACATTTAGTATAGGTACCTTGTGTTATTCACTAACAGTTGCATCAATCTTTTTTATAAATGAACTTAGTGAATCTATACCATTAAATATAGGGAAGTCTCATACCTCAATGCCAATTCAATTAACCCTCCACCTCCAGTCAAATTGTCAAAAAAAATTGCTACTTCCTTGTAATAATGCTTTTGCTGCTCAGTGTCATATTATAATCGTGGGTTGGTTTGTGGCTCCCTGATCAACCCCAATATTTTTTTCCTCCTCATGTGACTATATTTATATTCGAGAGGGGGGCTTCCTCTGATACCCTTGGCTCTGCATTAACTAAATTCACTCCCCTCTATTGGTTCTACTCTTCCCATCTTGAAATCAGTTCTGGATAGTCCTCTTCTGCATGTGCATTGACCTTGCACTAAGAGCACCATGGTATTCTTGGTAGTGGGAAATCCCACACAACATTCCCTTCTTGATCATAGTTGTAACAATGAATTGTACCTCCGTCTCCTACCCTTCCTCCCCTTGTTCCTCTTCCTCCTCGTCCTCAAGGAGTCTCGTTGTCTCGAACGGTTGAGTGGTATAACCTATCAGCTAGATCATTCGATGCCCTACACTGGTTGGTATGGTGAGTTTTCGAAGCACATAATTCACAGTAATTGTTATTTGGAACATTAGAGTATTTTTGTAGTATCAGGCACAGATAAGGGGAGTGTCTATACCCCCTACATATCTCATAGTATTTTGTTTGGTTGCACCCATGATATAAACCTTATGATCCTATTTACATCTCCTATTGTGAGTGTAGGCCCAGGTGGTCCTACTAGTGTAGACGTGGTACTTGCGCCTCACAACCTCAGACATTCTATAGCAACATGACCTTCCACTAAGCAGGTTGTACACCATACATTTGGTTGCGTTAAGCGAGCTTCAACTTTTCTATCAGACTTGCAATTTGATGTTGGAGACCCAAAATGGAAAGATCATGTGGTTTTGCTTCCCCCTAGTTCTTTTGTGGGTATCCTACCATATCTTTAATCCAAGTCACTTGCTTGACAGAATCTTGTAATGTATCAATTTTTTGTTGCATCAATGGCGTATGGGTGAGAGACAATAGTGCCTTGATAAGCCAGTCCCTTTGATGATTTGGATCTATCGTGTAATTTAGTTTACTGATTGCATCCTTAAATCTTTGCATCATCTCCCATGCAATCTCTCCCTCCTGTTGTTTTATCTCCCATAGCTCCGACAACCCTTTTTGATTGGTTTGTGGAAGTTTAAATTCTTGTACAAATTCTCTTGTAACATCATCCACAGTTGGGTTCTAGTGTAATTTTGGCCACTTTATGAACCATCTTAAGGCCCTTTCCCTGAGAGTAATCTGAAATTCGATTAACTCCACATCATTGGGCGTCTTGCAGTCCCTCCATATGGCTTCACACAAATATCGGTTTTTTTCTATGTCATCGTTCCCTTTACCAAAGAACTCGGGATACCTTGTGAATGATCCCACCATTTTTTACTGAGTATGTGCTAGGAGCACAAATCCTTGCACTCCCATCTGTAGTGACCCTTGCAAAATCATGCCACTACTACTAATTCCACTGCTACTAGCACTAGCTTTGTAATTAACATTCACACTATGAACTCTTACAGTTTTGATTAACTTAGATAGGAACTTGTCAGGATTGTGATAGAGTACCAAGGGAAGGTTTGGGGAGACACTATTTGAACTTTGGGGAGTCAGATCGTTGATTCCTTTGGACGCATCATCTTTAACAAACAGTCTCCTTATAGCAAAATTCATGTCATCATCTAAGCTTCCCTCCAAGCCTAGGTGGGCTTGTCCATCTAACATCTCCATCTCCACTCGAAGGGGTGGGTCCCTATCAAAATCCAAACCCACTGCGGTTGCGCTCGTCTTTTCCCCTCCCGCTTAGCTTCCTTCCATATTTTCTTCTTCTTCTAAATCTCTCAACACCACCCCTTCTTGGTGCAGTCCATTATGTTTCCTTTTAATCATATGTATGGCCCTTTCCCACCATTTCTCTATTATCCGCCCTCTCCTTTACACTCTTATATCCCTTGCCTTTCAGGAGTCATCTGCATCCATCCTTGTGACAATCTCATAGTTACCCACTCGGTAGCATCCCTCCCTTTAGGCCCTTCCCCTAGTGCTAGGTGTTTACGCTTCCATGCTTTGGTTTTGGAACACCAGCAAGCCTTCTTCCACCATTAATAGGGTAACCTCTTTTAGTAGCTTCCCTCGCAACCCTGATCAGAGCACGACTTCAAATTTCAAAATATATTGATGGATTTCTACTGAAAACTCAATAATATACCCTTCCAGCATGGTCTGTACCCAGAAATATACCTCCCTTGTCAAATTTGTATTAAGATGATGTAGCCTAGTGAGATTCCATGAGTCCAGGCACGACGGAATGGGTTTTTTCCATTGGATTTTCCTTTCACCTGCAATCTCTGCAACCAGTTGTAAATTTCTTGTGGGAACTTGCATGAGAATATCTTGTACTGATCACTTGCTAGATCTGAATACAATATTTCTTTGTTCATCTTCCCAATATTTCATTGATGGAGTTGATCTTGCTGAGAAACAATCTAGTCCACTTTCTCATCCCATCAATTTTGCAATTCTTTCCTAAAGATCCTCGATACCATATTCCAATCCCCCTTTTTAATTTTAGGTCCTGGAAATGGAACCATTTGTTGATGCAGAAATATCAACAGGGTCAAAACCTTGGCTTTGAGCATATGGGTCAACAAGACTTCACTATAGTCTAGCAGAATGTCGACATTTTCACCTTAGCCAGAATGGGTAAGGAGTCTCACTCGAGGCATGCCGCAACCTTAGTTAGATGAGGGCTGGAATGTATTATTAGGGAGAACCATATTAGAGAATAAAGAGCAGAGAACATTAAATAATTCTACAAGGAAGTTAGATTGCAATAGGTCATACATGTTGTAATAGAGAGACTACTTAAATATGCACATACATAAAAAAATTAAAGAACCAGAATAACATACAACTAACATACTATGATCCCAATAACAGACTTCATTATTAATATGCAAGGTGAATATATTACATTAGGCTTAAGGCCTCTTCCTCAACATATAGGACTCTAACAAGATATAATACAAGCTTATGGAATGATAGACACAAAGCAGTTCTCATAGCCCTCGCAACACAAGAGGAACAACATCCACAATAATAATACTTTTCGTTTCTCCTTTCTTCTTTTTGTCTTCTTATTCCTTTTGTCTGCATGCCAACCTGAACTGCCAGTTCCTTCCCATGATCTTTGCCTTCTCCCTTGCATGGTTGTCTCCATTCCTCGGTTATTCTTTCTCTTTTCCCACTCAGCTATATTTTCTCCTTCCCATCATCCCTTTGCAACTACTAGTCTTTCACAAATTCATTCTTTTTTCTCGATTATTATTTTTGCAAGTCTCCAACAAACATTTCTACCACCATACTTTTGACTTCTTTCCAAAATGTCTTAATTCCTCCAAAAACGAAGGCCCCAACACCAGGACCGGGGTGACATGTCCCTAATGTTTCCATCCCAGATGGTTAAAAGGGGTAGCGAAGAGGAGCCGTCAGGATGAAAGCATCAGAATGACATGTTCTAGAGGTGCCATGCTGGAGGTATAAGGGAGAACAATGAATGATAGTGCTAGAATGAAAGTGTTAAGATGACATGGAAGGTTGATACATTGGGAGGGGCTAGAGAGGTGGGACCCCAACCTAACATCATTTGTGGGTAAGGAAAATTGTAGGGGTTTTGCTAGAAACTGGAACCCACTTTCGAGGGGTCCCCTTGGTAGGTTTGGAAAATGTCTTAACCCTATTATAATTATTATGGGCCATCGATTCAGTGATCAACAATATTCCCTTTACCGCCTAATCTAAGGGGTGACCTCCTCATAACCAGCATGTAGCTTTTCTTGTCAAAGTTTCTTTCGACAACTGCATTATTCAGATGTGTGGAGAACTACCCCAAGGTTGAAAATATCTTACTTAGCATGGGTCCAGTGGATAGTGGGGACTATCAGTCACAGTGGGGTGACATGGTGTGTTTGCATAGGTGCTGAATATATATATATATGGATCAATGTTGGGATACTTTGAGGAAGAGTTGGAAATCTTAGTTAAATAATCCCAAACCTGATTAACATGGATAAAGGAAAGAAAAATAAAGAAAAACTATAATAATAATAATAACAATCCCATTCTTTTGATAGATGACAAGAGGAATTGGATTATCGTGTAGTAGTCACCCCACTAGGGCAGGTGGGGTGGTTTGTTACAGGTGGCATTAGAGCATCTAGGTTCAACACTTCGACTAGATGGAAGGAAAATTTTTAACGATGGAAATTTATTCTAAAGTTTAGAAACCTTGGCGAATATCACTAGTCCCTAATATTCAAATAATAAAATGTTTGGAAATATTATCATAAAAACTTCCAATTTTATAATTAATTTATATAGTTTCTAGAAAAATTTTGTGATTTTCAAGGTAAAATATTTATATCCTATAAATTTTGGGTGAATAATTTTGGAAAAAAAATGGAAATTGGCGAATCTATTTTTTGAAAAAAGCATGGAAAATTAGCCCATTTGTGAATATTAGCCTCTAAAATTTTCCCTGTTGGATGGGCTCTATCACAAGCAATTGATGAATTTTAGAAATTAACTAAAACAATTGTTTAGGAGTTAAAATTCGGTCTAAACAAATTAATTGCAGCCCTAATTGGCATATTCACTCTGTGATCTATTTAAAATGGAAGAATACTAAACAATTGGCATGATTCAGCAAATTAACAGCTATAATAACTCGTGAATTTTGCAAATTTATATATTACAGTTAGGGATTTGTTGTTTTCTATAATCATGTACTAATTTGGACTATTTTTTGCATATGGTCCATTACAATAACTATATATAGAACAAGAACATGGCATCAACTCTGCATAATGGACCATCTGGCAGCAAACAATCTAAATTAGTACATGATCATAACAAAACTCTAATGTGGTCAACCTCTAATCAATGAGATCAAAAGTATACATCAAAAGTATATTTCAATATTTCGCTTTTGGCTATCTATCAGTTTCTAGAAAAGAAATTTGGATATTGAGTGTATTTAGAAGTTGGTCACAAGAATTGACCTTTTTAACACGCAAGGATCTCATATAATAACTAGTAGCTATTGTTCAGAGGTTTCCAAGTGTTAAGAACCACTAATTTGAATTATGCAACACTGTTCAATAATTGGTTTTGCACTTTTTACAAACCAAAATAAATAAATAAATATTTTTAATATCACAACCACTTATAGTAACACCAAAATTTCTTTGATGAAAATAATATAACTACATCAACACGTCCATCCTCTAGAAGACCAACCCTTTTATAGTTAGCAATAACATAGTAGCCATGACTCTAACTGATGGCCTAATTGTAGTTATCATTGTCATTGATACAATTATCTTAATCTCTCTCAAGTAGAAAACCTAGATATTGGCATTCCAGATATTTGATCTCGTGACCAACACGCAACTTCATTAATCCAAAGCAATTGTTCATGTGAGCTATAGCGATTGAAAAATGAAAGGTCATTCATGTGGTTTCCTTTGAAGGGCTTTAATTTACTAACCTAAAGGTGATCTCGAATTTATAATTAACAACTACCCATATCGATAAACCACATGGAGATGGAGTCTCTAAACCTCTCACATGTGGGCATATTACTTGAAAAATTGGGAGTATCTCTCCTATACAAGGATCATGTGGACAATTTGACCCAAGGAAACGGATGGTTGTGTAAAATCTCCGAATAATCTTAGGGTTAGAGTTAATTTTCATGGAGACATCAAACCAGGAAGAAGCACTCATGCAAAATTGGTTTGATATGCTAAATTCCTTTCCCTCTCTTGATTAAGCAATAGTCATAATTATACTCCTCTCCAATGATGTGACAACCTGAGAGAATTGTGTGAATGATGTTATCCACAAGCCAAATAGGTCATGAGATATTTTGAAAACATTGAACTAGGAGCTATGTTGTTGGTTGATTATATTCACATCAAATCAATAGGCTCTTCAGACTGACACATGTGATTTTTCCTGTATATTTGCCTTGAGAACCATCAATGATAAGCAATCCACAATGGCGATGCAAGAATAAAAAATTATGCAATGCATTCCATTCGAATGGCCAATGAGTCAATATAATGCTTAACTGCCTCAAGACCTGAATGTGGGATGATGGATCCTTACACCAAGATCCATAAGAAGCCCAAATATGATGCTCTTCGAACAATCTTTGCTACAATAACTACACCTTTATCAATAGTCATTAGAGAAAATTTGATTTTTAAAAGTTAACATTGAATTTCCATGCCATAATGTGTAAACCAATCAAAATCCTTTAAAATTCAAAAGAGATACAGGTTTGGCTAGGTACCGACACATTTTTAATAATATAATTTACCTACCTTAATCATGAATGGTGCCCAAGTGACCCAAAACTACATTAAATATTAAAAATAACATTAATATCTTATTCTTAAAGTTTATAATATCGAAATATTTTGACATGAAGATAAATCTGGTTTAGTGGGTTTTAATGACGTGTGTAGACTATGTGTGATGTATATGTTTGATGTTATCTTTTCTTAATTTAAATGTGTGAGCAAAATCGTTGTTAATCTATATAATATATCTGTGGGTGTAGTGGTGTTGTGTGTGTGTGTGTTTTGGTGTGTTGTGTGGTGTGTGCTGTGTGTGGTGTGTGTGGTGGTGTGTTTGTGGTGTGTGTGTTGGATGTGTGTGTGCTGTTGTGTGTGTGTTATTATTTTAATTAGACAACAATTAAATTTTGAATTTATTTTTTAATTTAACTTTTATTAATTCTTCTGCGTGTATATATGTGTGTGTGTGTGAGAGAGAGAGAGAGATTTATTTGGGTAGTTTTGATAAAAGTAAAATAACAAAAATGATATATTAAAAAAGTATCTATATGGCATTATTTTATTAATTTCTTAATTTTTTCTTAGGTGACTATTGTTTAGTTGAAATTTCTTATAATTTAAACCTAGGAACATTGGATCTGCAACACAGGCCAAAGAATTGTCAACTCCATAGAAATCAACATCTAAAAGGTCATGGCAACCACAAAATTCCCATTCACCTTTAGGCGGGAATTACGTCGATGAGCACTGGCTCAATTTCCAAGTGCTCTAAGCAAGCATATAAAATATCGTGGCCGATGATGTTCCTCTTTACAATTGTCAACTCCATAGAAATCAACATCTGAAAGGTCATGGCAACCACAAAATTCCCATTCACCTTTAGGCGGGAATTGCGTCGGTGAGCACTGGCTCAATTTCCAAGTGCTCTAAGCAAGCATATAAAATATCATGGCCGATGATGTTCCTCTTTACAACCTAGATGATGCTCCTCTAACCACAATTTTATATCTCACACTAAGACACACCAAAAATTTGCACACAACTATACTATTTTATGTATAGAGGATCAATCCTCAAACCTCTTCCATTTTCTTGGGCGCTTCCTTGAGGGAGTCAAACCCATATGGGCTCTGATACCAAATTAGAAATTTGAGGAGCATACATGGTCAACAAATTACACACAAAATAATATTTGAATATTTCATTCAAAACCAAAATACATCCCACATATATTGTGCTTATGAGATCCAACAGATTCTAAACTAAGAGATTATTGTTGAGAGAATATATCAACAACCCAATCTAACCAACAAACTGAATCTACCAGTTTTCTATTGTAAGTGTTAATTAAAAGTATAATTGATTTATTTAAATTTTAAAAGTTTACTTAAATTTCTTTAAAATCTTATTTCTATGCTAAAAAATAGTGAAAGAACAATCCAACATTATCATAGTTTTGATGAGTTAAAAAGTTAAGAAAGTCAATATTTTAACATATATTTTGAAATTGAGTTGTAATTTGAGTGGCTACAAGTCATCCTACGAGAATATTATATTTTATCTTCAACCCTATGAGTGTCACAAATATTGTGAATCCTTGCATCTCATCGTCTTTTGGGAATTGTCCAACACCCAATTTCCCTATATAACTCATGAGAGTTGGTTTGCATTTTAGAAATGTTGATTTTCTTATTTGTACAAGTTAATATTGAAAAATACTTTTGATCTCCTAGATTAGAGTTTGACCACATTTTTGTGATATATTAGCTCCCATTTACTTTGTAACTCTTTATTGCACTATAGATTTTCTTTAAATTAAGATGTAATAATGATTTTAATATTGTTAGTATATTACATGACATCTTCATGTATTTCCTATGTTTTGGCCAAGACTTAGCATTTTGATGTCATCTTTTCTTGAACTATTAATAATTATAATTGGATTTGGAAGTAATTGTGGGGAGCTTCTTATTATGTAGATTCTTTATCTTATTCTTACATATTAAATTTTAACCATAATCATATATTTAATGGGGAGAAAATAACATTAAAAAATATAGAAGAGAGAATTATTTTTTTTATTTTTTTTTTTTGCGTGTGGTTCACGGACACCTTCAGTCAACACGGGGCGCTATGTCCACTGGAAAAATCTGGGCTGATGCCCTCGGCCTACTGCAAGATCTAACCCCAAGAGCTTTCAGGAATTGATCCTGTGACCTCCCATCTGGCGAGGCCCCAACTTGACTAATTAAGCTAACCCTTGGGGCTAGAAGAGAGCATTATTAATATATGCATGTATAAAATTTCAAAAAATAGAATATATTTCTAAATAAAATAAATTTAAAATATTTTAAAAATAAAATTAAAACCATTTTAAAACATTTTTTTTTGTAAGAAAGAGAATGACTTTATATTAGCAAAAAAAGGATACATTTAGTACAATCATATAATCACTAACAGGCTTAGGGTTGAAGTCAAACTGGGTAGTGCTTAAAATGGACCATTTTCCTGGTAGAGGGAAACCATATGGTCCCTTAATGAGAGTGTGAGTCTGAGTGAAAAGTGCCATAGTCCATGCTAGAATCATAAACTTTAAATGGTATATTCTCTTCAGACTTCAATGGGTATAACTATCAAAACATGTGCCATTTAGTGAGATGATCAGATATTGATCCAAGACTTCAATGATAGCTCAAATTTCAAAGCGTTTGAAAGTGTGTTGAACGTGAACGACCGAATAGATCTCGTCTTCCTGATTTCGGCACCGTGAACAGTTCAAAAAATGGACACCGTATGGAGGAGTTATTGCATTTTGAAAAGTTCAATAAAACTGCAATTTTCAAGAAATTTTTTATTTTTGGAAATATTAAAAAAATAATATTCCAAGAAATATTCCTTGGAATATTCTCCAAAATATTTGTTGGAATATTCCTTCTGGCTGGGCCAATCAGGAGTTGACATGTGGCAATCCCAAAGGCCACCACGTGGCCTTGAATTGGTATGGTAAAATTATGTTGGGGTCAAGCAGGATCGAACCCGTGACCTCCGGCGGGCAAATCAAAGGCTCTGACTGTTTCAACTACACATTGGATCTTAACAACTATTGTTCGTAGTTTATATTTAAAGATTAACAGTTGACGATTTGGGGATAGAACGCCAACGGTATAAACTGCTAACGGTCTCGACAACATGGTTACATGCCAAAAAAGCTGCCAGCAATTACGGTTAACTGCCAACCCGCCAGCACAAACCTTATCCGCTGGAACACGTGGTCACATGCAAATTTTCCGCCGATGGTTACGTTCAATTTGACGATTTCAATTGGTGGACTAGTTTGCCAAATTTAGCTCCAAATAACTGCAGTTAACTGCACTTTGCCAGATTTGGTGGAGTAATTCTAGGAGAGATTAAGTAAATGAACTCAAGAGGAAATTTTCAACCTAGAGGAGTGAAACAAGAGTCTACCTAGGCTAATTTGGGCCTTGTGAAGCCATTGGAACAATCCAGAGAATCTGAAGAAGCCATCTTCAAGGAGATTTTCTTCCAGGGATATTTTGGAGCTCAAGGCCACCAGGGGTTGGAGGCTATTGCAGGAGCTACTAGTATCCATTCTCAGCAAAAAAACAGTCATTCCTAACTGTAATGAACCTTGTAAACCCAATGAAGGTGTTTTTAGAAGCATTTAGAGACTTCTACAGGCCGATATGTTGAAGGGAAGTTTCAGGCATCCCAGAGCCAACCGTGGAGGAAGGCCTAGATCGGGGATGCAGTGCTTGTTTTCAGAAAATGAACAATCATTTGTTGATGTCAGATATGTTCTGGAGATAGTAGCAGAGGTTTCAGAGACATTTGAAGCATTCTAAAGGAGTTTGTGCCATTAAGAAGCTCAACGAAGCTCAATGCACCTGCTGAAGGAATCAAGTCCAAGGGAGCCTAGATCTGCTTGCACAATGAGGACAGCCATGATAGGGATGTAGATGGTTTTCTAAGCCCATTGTTTCAGTTCAGTAACCTCTATAATTGAGTGTGGAACTTGTAAAATAATTCAAGCCATAATCCCAAAGAGCCAAGTCAAGTTGACAAGAGCTCACGGAGACGTAGCCCGCGAGATCAGGGTGAACTCCTTATTAAATTTGTTGTTATTTGTGAGGTTTATTTGCTGCATTATATGTTTGATATATGTATTTAATATTAGAAGAAACAAATTAATTTAAAGAACTTAAATAGATGAAAACAAACAAACACATACACCTGTTTCAAGTACATAATTCCGCAATTGTCAACATAAGCTAAATCATGTTTGTTTAACCTTCAGAGTGGGAGGTTCTTGTAAGCATGATAATTTGTTCAAACCCTCATTTCAGATCAGATGGTATCAAAGTAGGATGCTTGATTGACAAAACAATCTATTTGCTTGTTTGACTTGGAATATGTTTAAACAGGACAATCAAATTCTATTGATTGATTATTTGTAAACTGATTATTGTTTGAGTTTGCAAAGGTGACTTGAAAGCTATTGTTAGCTAAGTCCAGGAGAGGAAAATAAGGAAGAAGGGCTTAAGGCATTCTCCTTACCCGAATGACCTCAAGGAAATCCTTGAAGCACAAGAGGTTTAATGAAAAATAGGTTGTTCGAATAAGGGATTGACTGTGCAATCATATGGTTTAGAAATTTGTTAATAGATTTTAAATTTTTTTGAGGTTATTTTGTTCATTTTTATAATGAAAACTTCCATAAGTGATTCCCCAAATTCCTCCTCCTTTACAAGATTCTTTGATGAAGGCTTGAAGCAAGAATTGTTCATCATGATGAATATGGTGAGAGGAATGTAGGAGGATGAAAGGAAGAGAACTAGACTTCGAGAGTAGTTGAATTCCATGAAGGAAGAGAAGCAGTTGCTTTCTGATCAATTGTAGGAAATGGAAAGCCAACTTCATATTGCAAATATGAATCTGGAAAGGATGCATGAGTTGGAGACACAACTCGTTTCTAAAGAAGCCTTAGCCAAGTATCAGCTTGAAGAAGAGGTAAACAATTCTAGTTTGTCTTCAAATTCTTCTAAGAATGTTTATGTTGGTTCTTTTGAGAAACATACCAGAGGAATAGGGTCCAAGTCAATGTCCAAAATGGGATATGAAGAAAAAGGATTTGGAAAACATGCACAAGGTATTGTTGAGCCAATAATGGTTGAGGAAAGGCCTAAGTATTTGGGTCTTGGCTATGGGAAATCTTATGGAGAAAGTTCTAGAGCAGCCATGAAGGCAATTGAAGCAATTTCTAGAAGAAGTTTCATTTCAAGTTCTCTACCTCAAGGTTGTAAATATTATATGCTTGGGGAATGCAATAGTTTGAAACATACTTTGCAAGAAGAAGGTGTCCATAAGCATGTACTTGAACAAGATAGTTCTGAAAGCTCTAAAACCATTGAAGGGATTGATGGTGTTCCAAAGGGACCTTCTTCTTCATTCAAATCACCTCCTCACGAAGGTAATAAAGGTGAAAGGGAAAGGTATAAATCCGATTTTAATCATATTTCCTTTGATCATGTAAATCATGGTGGATTTCCACATAAGCATTGGAAAATAATTGCATGTTCTTTTTGTGGTTTGTTTAACCATAGTGTTTCTAGATGTTGGAAAAGAATGGCCACATACATGAAACTTTTGAAGGAAAGAAGCCAAAGGTCCATTGAACAATGAAAATCATGCTGTCAAGAAGATGCACATGTGTTGTAGTTATTGCCATAAGAAAGGACATACTGTTGAAAGGCGTTGGACTTTGAATCCAACAATGCTTCCACGAAAGTTGAAGAAAGTGGAGAAAAAGTATGGCAAGAATTGAAAAGAATTTTCCATCATTGATTTGTGTTAGGATGATCCACATGTTGATGTTAATGTGCAGTTAAAGGAAGAGCCTTTGATGTGGATTGGTAAGAAATGGTTAGAATTCTTATCCAATTAAAGTTGCATGTCTTTTGATTATATGCATTTCTTTGCTAAATGGAACGCAATTTGCAGGATGGAAAAGTAGAGTATGAGACTCACTTTATTGTAGCGAAAGTATATTCATTTCAACTTTGAAAGTACATGTACATGTGATTGAGGATATTGTACTTATGATAGTACTTAAGAGAAAGTTGAAGGATGAAATGCATGCATGATGGTATGCATGAGCACAGGGATGATGATGATTTCCTTGTATTTTAAACAGGTATGTGTGATTAACTTGAAGGGTTGATTACTTTGTTTTAAACATGCATGTAATGTAATATTGACTTGGAAAAAGTTAATTTGATCTCCAAGATTGTAAAGGGGAGAAATGACGAAGTGTTTCATCTTTGTAAAGGCATCGTTTAAATTCTTTTTGTACATGCTTGACTTGAAGGGTCAAATGTTTAAAAGGCATGATTTTTTTCGACTTGTGATTTGGTTGATCATTTGTAAACATGATGCAAAGACATGATGATAATTCACAGGATGTGAAAGTTGTTTCTTTTGTTGAAACAAGAATTTATTTCATCAGGTTATTATATTTTTTCGACATCGTCTAAAGAAGAAGATTTGTAGCAGCAAAAATCACCATGGTTACATTTGTGACTTTTTCATGGAAGTGGCTTGGAAGCAATGATCAACTAACTTCTGTAAATTTTGAATGAGTTCAAGGAAAATAGCTCTTGACAGGAGGACAAGCACATCCAGGAAGGGAAGTGTCGACTACCTTCGAGTTTTTGTTGAAAGACACTAGCTATGCAGAGAAAATGTGTGGAGGTTGAAAGAAGAGGGTGTTGTACTCTCATCTACTATTCAGATTGGTATATCAGTCTTTTGGGGTCCAAAAGATTCCCAATGGGGAGGAGTGATCAGATATTGATCTAGGAATTCAATGATAGCTCAAATTTCAAAGTGTTCAAAAGTGTGTTAAACCTAAATGACCAGATAGATCTCGTCTTCCTGATTCCGACACCGTGAATGCTTCGAAAAACAAACGCCGTATGGAGGAGTTATCACATTTTGAAAATTTCAGTAAAACTGCAATTTTCAAGAAATTTTTTATTTTTGGAAATATTAAAAAAAAAATATTTTGAGGAATATTCCTTGGAATATTCCTTTTGGGTGGACCAATCAGGAGTTGACACGTGGCAAGCCCGGAGGCCGCCACGTGGCCCTGAATTGGTATGGTAAAATTATGTTGGGGTCAAGTGGGATCGAACCCGTGACCTCCGGCAGGAAAACCAAAGGCTCTGATTGTCTCGACTATGCATTGGATATTAACAACTACTATTCGCAGTTTATATATAAAGACTAACAGTTGACGGTTTGGGGATAAACTACCAATGGTATAAACCGCCAGCGGTCCCGACAGCATGGTTACATGCTGAAAAGGCCGCCAGCAGTTACGGTTAACTGCCAACCCGCCAACACAAACCTTATCCACTAGAACACATGATCACATGCAAATTTTCCACTGATGGTTACATTCATCTCAGCGGTTTCGCTTGCTGGACTTCCAAATTTGGTGTAGTTTTCCAAATTTATCTCTAGATAACTACAGTTAGGTGCAGTTTGCCAGATTTGGTGGAGTAATTCTAGGAGAGACTGAGTAAATGAACTCAAGAGGCAATTTTCAACCTAGGGGAGTGAAACAAGAGTCTACCTAGCCTAATTTGGGCCTTCTGAATCCATTGGAACAGTCTAGAGAAGTTGAAGAAGCCATCTTCAAGGAGATTTTCATCCAGGGAGATTTTGGAGCTCAGGGCCACCAGGGGTTGGAGGTTGTTGCAGGAGCTACCAGTATCCATTCTCAGCAAAGAAAAAGTCATTCTTGACTGTAATGAACCTTCTGAATCCAATGAAGGTGATTTGAGAAGAATTTAGATACTTCTAAAGGCTGAGATGTTGAAGGAAAGTTTTAGGCAACCCAAAGCCAACCGTGGAGAAGGCCTAGATCAGGGATGCAGTGCTCGTTTTGAGCAAATGAAC
The DNA here is from genome assembly GCA_000404065.3 of Pinus taeda. Classification (NCBI taxonomy): domain Eukaryota; kingdom Viridiplantae; phylum Streptophyta; class Pinopsida; order Pinales; family Pinaceae; genus Pinus; species Pinus taeda. Next base: position 66,738 of record APFE030322906.1, read on the forward strand.
AATCATTCGTTGATGTCAGATATGTACTGGAGATAGTAGCAAAGGTTTTAGAGACATTTGAAGCATTCTTAATGAGTTTGTGTCGTTAAGAAGCTCAAGGAATCTCAATTCACCTGCTGAAGGAATCAAGTCCAAGGGAGCTTAGATTTGCTTGCACAATGAGGACAGCCATGACAGGGATGTAGATGGTTTTCTAAGCTCGTTGGTTCAGCTCAGTAACCTTTGGAGTTGATTGTGGAACTTGTAAAACAATTCAAGCCATAATCCCAAAGAGCCAAGTCATCTTGACAAGGGCTCATGGAGACGTAGCCCACGAGATCGGGGTGAACTCCTTATTAAATTTGATGTTATGTGTGATGTTTATTTGCTGCATTATATGTCTGATATATGTATTTAAAATCAAAAGAAATAAATCAAGCTAAAGCACTTAAACAGATGAAAACAAACAAACACATACACCTGTTTCAAGTACATAATTCCGCAATTGTCAACATAAGCTAGATCATGTTTGTTTAAGCTTTGGAGTGGGAGGTTCTTGTAAGCATAAAAAAACCAAAGAATAAGAAACAAAGAAGAGAACTTGCTTAAACCACTTTCTTTCCTTTTGAGCTAGCAGATACTAGTTGCTTTTTGTGGATACTAGCTCAATCAACCTTTTCCTGAGCATACTCTTCATCCATGTTTTCCTCAACAATGGGATAGTCATACGAACTTGTTTGTTTGTGAGGGATCTGAAGTTGCATTATGGACATTAATTTTGGGATTCCTTCTTGATGAGCTATGAACAACATCGTTTATTTTTTGCATATCATTGTCCTGGAGAGGAGGGGATTGAGTCAGGAGGGAGAAATTTCAAGCTTCAGAACTACCAAGGGAGCTAGAGGATGTGGTCACTAGGGGAGCTGGCAGAAAATTTATGCCCATGATTCTTGATAGATGGCACAATGATTGACGAATTCAATTGACATGACCATTTGCTTCCACCATTCTTCTTTCCGCTCCTTCTCTTGGCAAGCTCCAAAGTCCACAAGTGGCAAGCCAACAGATTCCTAAAAACCCAATGACCATCTCGAAGACATCTCCTTTCATTTGCTTCTAGGTAAGTGTTGACAAGGTTAATCCTCTCTGTGGATAGAGATGATCCCTCTAGCCCAATAAGTGGGTCTAGCAACTTTAGAGGACAATCAACTAGACATCTTCCTAGATTATGATTGAAAAATATACAAGAGAGAAGACCTACCTTGCTCTTATCCTAATCCGATTTCGTTTGTTGAAATCCTCAGAATGCTTGTGTCAAGGTCTCGTTACTACTTCTTTCAGTGCTAATGTACATGCACAAACAACCAAGAGACAACAAATCATGCCAAAACCAATAGAAAATCCAATAATAATCTATTTAGCTGATCAAGGAATGCTAAACAAATACATACATGAACATATATATTGGGAAGATGAACCAATAGTTGTATTATTATTTAAAGAATAAAGGGGAAGCTTACAACCATAGCCTTGATTTTTAAAGGCTCTCATTGAGTGGTAATCCAAGTCCAAACCAAGAAACTCTCCAACACTCCTTCTCCAAGTCTAATGAATAACCTCTAAGCACAAGCTCAGCATAGGGGTGCAAATGGACATAGATCAACCATTTGGGAATGGTAGAGGGGAAATTTATAGACAGGGAGAGGGAGATAGACCTCCTCCAAAGATAGGGTTAGGCCCACATCTTAAGGAGGTAGCTCATAGGGATGAGACCAAGAGGTCAAATTAGGAGGATTCAACCTCATCTATGCGAAACCACCTCCAGATCGCTGCTCCAGAAGCTTCTAGATCACGAAGCTTCTCATCCTCATTGGGAAAACTTCCTTTTTGAGACCATCACAAGTATGAGACAGAATAGATCGATGCCATCATTGGCTTAACAAAGAGCAACAGGCGATCATCGCGGTTTTGAGCTTTATAAGGATGATGATTCTCATTTTAAAGTTTCATGAGCTATTTCTTTAGGGAAAGCTCCAGATATTTTCCAACCAAAGTTAAAGGAGGAATCTAAGTTGTATACATTGATGAGTATACTGTATAATGATAATGTTTCGAGCACTACAGGGTATGTCATAGGGAAGTGCAAGAGGTGTGAAAAAATATTGTGTAACAAATGCCCCCTAAAGCATGAAGGCAAAACGAGGAGAGATGGCTGAAATGCTTTACGAGCTTTTGGCAAGGATGAGGACACACACTGTGTGGAGACCTGCAAATCAAGGATGCATATACATTTACATATTTGATATTAAGACATGAATCAACGGCATGGACACAACCATCCAGATGATGAAGACTATATAAAAAGATCCATGGTATGGGCACAGCTAACCATATAACAAGGATCAATATAATATTAAGTCTCACGGTATGGTCACAGCCATTTGTATAGTAGAAACATGTGTACAATCATGACTAACATAAAACTCCATGCAGCCTGAGCCATAACATAAAAGACTCAGGGTCTTGCGCTCCATCCCGACTCGATCAATGTACAAAACCTAGCATGCAAATAAATGTGTTGAAGTCGAACATCTAGAAACCCACCTAATTACTGACCAATGATGTGGACCATTAACATGTATGAGAGAAACCACCAATAATGACAATGGCCCTCAAGGTACAATAGTACAATCCATGAATGTGATAGTGAAGTTGAGATCTAACACTCATGGAATCACCTGATCGAAAGCTAATAATGAAAACCTGTCGTCGGATGCGAAGAACTGACCATTAAGGCATGCCAGCTCTAAGGTACTGAAAGGGAGTTCCTAAGTCATCTTCCTGGATAGTGAGCTGAAGTCAACAAGAAGTGACCCGTCGAAGGAGGGAAATGATGAATCCCCCATCTTTGACACGAAACAAGGAATAAAGTGGAATGATATTCAAGACTGTAGCAATGACTCAAACAATGTATAGGTAAATAACTGCAGATTGGACTTCTCTTGAAATTATTGGTGACATGACTCTGGAGTGTGGCAACATTTGACTCAACACGGGACTAAAGGTCATGATGACAGTGGGGAATAGTCAAATGAGAGGCAAGACAGATCACCCAAACCCTGGAAGACAAGTGACTGAGTGAGGATATCCCAAACCTGACATGAGAGCAGAAGAGTGTCATGTTCAAGAGCGACATGCTACTTATACAAAGGATGTCTCATCTTCATTTTCCCCCGCTATTTCTAGCGAGTACCCAAATTATTTTTAATCACAAGCTTGAAGGGGATAGCATATGCTTGTTATGTAAGTTCATTCTTTGAATGAATCCATCCTAGTAAGCTTTACAAACCCTAGAAAGGAGAAGCTCGATCTCATCATGGTGACAAGAATTTCATCGTAAAATTTTAATGAGCCTGACGTAAGAATAAATTGATATATTTTTCATATTTAGAGAGTTTGAAAAAGAAATGAAAAAGAAAACTCCACCATGTCCCTTTTCATAATTTGTCCCTCGAACCCGGAAAGGTAGAAAACAATATTTTAGGGAACCCCTTGACCTTATCGACCAAGGTGTACCTTTTCGTAAATAGTCAGTCTCAGCCCGAGAAAAGGGTAAACGTATACTGAGGTGACATCGATTCATTTACTTTAACAATTTCAAAATGACAAGTACTCGACAATATTTTCAATTTTCAAGAGTCAGAAAGTGTTGAAAGATGACTCTGGAGGGGGTTCCTTTTTCGTTTATTTAAGGAGTCCAAAAAAGAGATAAAATAAAACTCCTAGAATCGGTCGATAATGATCACTATTCACATCAAAGGCATCTATAACTACATATGAAACACACCCATCACTGGTATCGAGAAAATATTAAAACATTACAAAAATATTTGACAAAATGACTTTCAAAACTTTATAAATAAGTAAAAAGTAATTTTCTAGTGGCTATTGTGGGAGAACCGAGGGACCATTTCACAATATGTCTATGATAGGTAAGAGCCATATCCCTTCTTTTGCATTTCTTTACCTTTTTATGCAATTTTAACAGTGAATTTTAAGCTAGAAAAGAGGATTTTTCATTTTTAGGTCGTCGGCGACCATCGCGGGTATGGTTATCAGAGTTGTGATGGTCGCACTTGAGCCTAAAGGCTCGTGTGACAACATCGCATTGTTTTGAAAAACGGGTGAGATGGCGTCAAGAGCGACTTTTAGAGATCAAAAACTCATATTAAAGCAAAAAATGTTGATTTTTATCCATGGCAAAAACACTAAAAAGGGTTTAAATGTTGTTTGAAGGAGAAATATGGACATAGTGTGGAAAGAAAGAGGACATGAGGCCAAGGATCACCAAGCATCTCAAGATCTAGCATGCATAAATTATTTGAGGGATTGTGGCCTACTGAAATTCTTTTAGGCCACAAGGTTGAGGGCACAGGTGGAGATGCTACCTTATCTGATCTACCTTTGGGATGTAGGTCGAGAGATCTTCATCATCAAAGGGTGGGAACTGGAACTACAGGAAATGGACATTTACTTCATCATGAGATTATTCCGTTGAGGAGAAGCCATTCAACTCTTTGGATCTTGCCAAGGAGGTGAGAGTACCAGGAGTCTAGCCCATAGATACTGTCCTGGAACCGATATAACTAATGGTGGTAAGGTGAAGATTGCAACAATCACCAATAACCTTGTTCTAAGAACAATATTGTTCACCATGGAATGTGTATCTGGCCCAAAAGATCTTCATGAGGCTTCCAAGTCTCAGTTTCAGTACGTTATTTCTTGTTTGATCCCCACCATCTTCAACTGGTGCAAAGGTCTTTTGGTGAACATGAAGCGCCAATAGACCAAGGGGTAAACATGGACACCTGAAGCAGTTTGGGTTTGGTTCTATACTAGTGACCTTCTTCTTGGAGTGAATACCGCTCTTCCGGTATCAATGGGCATAAGTACCACATCTTGCCCCCCGAGACCCAAGGCTCGTGAGATGGAGCCAATTCATGCCTTGAGGAGGCACAGGCCAACACATGCACTATCCACCATAGTTCTTTTCTTGGCTTGAATGCTAGTTGCTAATGGTATACAATTATGCGTATGCTGACACAGATTTCAGAGGGGATCCAGATATACATCTGCCACTAGATGAACAATGGATCGAAGCAAGTAAAAACTTGTTTTTTGAATTTTTTCAAGTTTTTGTGATTTTTATGAGAATGTAATCTAAGACTGAACTTGTGATAAATGTGCAGATGTGGGACCAGAGAGACCACCAGGCATGTCGCCAATAACACAGTGAGCTGGCCATCTGGTAGTGGCTACAAACTACGAAGAAGGGGCTAACCCCTTAGCCAAGATGGAGTGCAATTTAGAGGCAATCACTCGGGGGGTTTCAGATTATGCCACCATCGATGATGTTCCATTGCGTTGGCAGAGACATATAGTCGAAGTTTTTGCGAGACTGCATTGGATGTTTGGCCGAGTGATTAGAGCAGTCGCGTGCTACCATGAGCACCGTGCAGTTTGATAACTCTTACAGCCTTTTACACTTTTTTGTAGGCTTTGAAAGCCAAGTGTCTCAAAACACTCTATTTTTGACATTTTGATGTAAACAATCTGACAAACGCAATACACACACACACACACACACATATATGTATGTATGTATATGTATATGTATATACATACACACACACACACACACACACACACACACACACACACACACACACACACACACACACATATATATATATGTATGTATATGTATACACACACACACACACACACACACATATATATGTATATGTATATACATACACACACACACACACACACATATATATACATACATATATATATATGTGTGTGTGTGTGTGTGTGTTTTATTTCTACTTATGTGTTCATAACATGATTCAATTTTATAGGTGATGCGAATGTCTATCAAGAACAAAATTTGCTAATGCATCAGTCAATGTATTTAAATAACGTGGAATTTGTTGATATGTAATGTAATCAAAATTTCTTTCCAGCAATGTAACACGTAGATACATACGCAATATTTGTGGATTTCTTATTGAATAATGATTGTTTAATTGTCACACAACGAGTTGTGAATCCAACTTAACAACTAAATCCATAATGCCAAGAGAAACTGTTTCTGACAAGAGTTCTATAATTGCACTATACTCAGCAATATTATTGGTTGTTCGACCAAGGCAAATACCTTGTAAGTTAATCAGCTCACCATTAGGGTCATAGAGTACCCATGTTGCGGAAGAGAGGTTCCGTGTGTATGACAAGCACCATTAGCAAAACCAATGTAATGACCTGATGAAATCTGTAAATCGAGTGGAACACAGGGTAAGAAGAAAAACATATGTTTGCAAAGAAAACAAACACACCAAAAATCAAAACGCACACTAATGAATTAACACACTAATGTACAAAATTTATCATACGAATTTCACGCATAATAAGTTTTTAGATACAACCCATTACGAGGCTATGACAGTGCATTTCCCTCATAATCGCATAGCTCATAGGCACCTTTCCATAAGACATGCTTGACAATGTGGGGCCCATGCCACATAGGTTCGAACTTGCTTGCCCCCAACTTATCATTGGCTTGATCATAAAGAAGGACCAAGTCGCCTTCAATGAAAGTGCAAGGAGAAACGGTTTGGTTAAAATGAGCTTTGACTCGTTTCTTTTGAGCTTCGATAATCATCGCAATGATGCGACGAGTCTCGTCAAGTCTCTGAAGATATAGTACTCACTTCTATTTAGGCGAGGTATTCAGAAGAATTTCGATAGCTAGCTTAAGCAAAGGGATTATGCATTCGATTGGAAGAGTTGCCTCTAAATCGTACACCAGCTAGAATAGAGTGAATCTAGTGGCTGTCTTAGTAGAGGTTCAGTAAGCCCAAAGAGCTGAGAAAGGCATTAAATTCCAATATTTTTTGTGCTTCCCAATGGTACGCTGGAGCATAGTAATCAAAACCTTATTGATTGCTTCAACTTGGCCATTGGCCTGTTGATAAAATGGATTTGAGCTACCATGGCAAAGGCCCAACTGAGAAGTCAACTCTACCATCATGTGCTGACGAAAATGTTATCCATGGTTAGTCACAATAGCTTGAGGGACACTGAAATGTGCTATAATGTGGTTAAAAAGGAACTACGCTGCAATAATACCATCAACATTGTATGTAGGTATCACCTCGGACCATTTCATAAAATAGTCAACGATGACGATGATATAACCATGCCCCCTAGTTGAGAAAGGGTTACATGTCATGAAATCAATGCCCCATTTGGAAAAAGGGCCAACGGTAATTACGAGGTGTAGGGGTGTGGGTGGGGTGCGTTGTTTGCAGTTGAAAATATGGAATTCATGGCATTTTTGAATAGCTATAATGTAATCTTTGAAGATAGAAGGCCAGAAATAACTGACACGAAGGATCTTCTGAGCAGTGGCATAACAAGACATATGACCACCAAAGGCACGAGAGTGGAAATTATTTAGGACCCGCTCAACCTCTTCAAGTGTAAGACATCTGCGAAGGATAGAGTCCACACCAACCCGATACAAGGTATCACCAAGGTTTTGATAGGGTTGGGACTGATGCCGAAGCCGTCGTCGGTCTGATCGAGACAATTGGGTTTGGAGATAAACAATAATGTCTCCATACTAGGGGTCAAGAGTGCTGATTAGAAACAGTGTTACATCGGGTATCTTCTCAGTAAAATCAGTTGGTGTGCTTGCAGATGGAAGAACATAGATTAACTCGACAAAGACAAGTGATTTCTTTGATTTGGCAGCAGTGAATTCCAAATAAAACTCTTGTAGGATGATGATCCATGTGGAGTATTTACCCCCCAGCAAATGATGAGTTAGTATATATGTCATGGGGTTGCAATCATAAATTACAATGGTTTACCTTAAAAGGATATAGTGTCAAAACCTTTGGATGGCATGAATCATCGCCAAAGCAAGCTTCTCAACATGAGCATAGTGGGACTTAGTATCAAGAAGGTTCCATCTCAAATAGTAAACCATGTTCTCATTGCCATCATCCTCATCCTGAACTAACACCATAGTAATGTTATTATCAGTTGCAGCCAGATACAGGAAATAAGTGTGACAGTAATCGAGGGGATGGAGTAAAGGAGCACTAATCAGGGCTTTCTTTAAAGTATCGAAGGATTCTTGAGAAACTTCGTCCAAAACAAAAGGGATTCCCTTCTTAAGTAAGCGAGTATAACCTGTGGCAAGTTTGGCGTAATTAGGGACAAATCGACGAAGAAAATTAGCTTTTCCCTACAAGATTTGTAATTGCAGCAGTGATGAAGGAGGGGGTAGATTGATTATGGACTCAACTTTCAAAGGATCAATCCTAATCCCTTCATGAGACACGACAAACATAAGAGCCAGTCGAAATTGATGCTAGGCACACACTTGTGCGAATTGAGACGAATATTATAATGCCAACATCGTAAAAAGATAGCTCTTAAGTGATCCGGATGGTCACGAAGTTTAGTTGAATGAGAAGGCAAGTCATCAAGGTATGGATCAATAATATATTGAATGTCATGGAATGCATAAGACATCACTCCCTGAAAAGTGGCACCAAAATTTTTCAAACCAAAAGGAATATTTTTGTAAGTAAAGGTACCCCAAGGAAAGATAAAGGTTGTTTTATGCTGATCGGCAAGTGAAATGTTAATTTGGTTATAGCCATAAAATCCATCCATGAAAGAAAAAATCTCGCTCCCTATGCATTCGTCAATGATATGGTCGATAAAGGCAGTAGGATAATTGTCTTTCGAACAAGCGCGATTGATATCGTGGTAATCAACACAAACACGTATTGTGCCCTGCTTTTTGGCAACAGGGGCAATATTGGACACCAAATCTGTCAGTGGAATAGGATAAATGAAACCCACTTTCAAAAGCGTTTCCACTTATGCTTTGATAGCAACAGCCTTTCGAGGGTGCACAGGGTGAATCCGTTGTCATATAATCTTAGCACTAGGATATGTCGGGATCTCATGCACCACTATGGCTGGATAAATACCAAAAATCTCCTCATATGACCAAGTGAAAATGTCTCGGAATTCTTTGAAAAGATGTGTATGGATCTTGATCTAATTTGGAGAACAAGAAACCCCTATATGGATGTTCTCGACAATTCTCGGTTTAACGGAAATGCCAATAGCATCATAGAAGTGATGTTTCCCAAATTACCCTCCGACAAAATTTCATGTATCCGAACAGGTGTTTGAAATGGAGGTGTAAAAGGATGAGAAACATATGCTTTAGGACAGGAACGCATCTCATCAAGGCGAGGGAGAAAGGAAGAACGATGATGTGGAACATTCCATGGAACTTCCTCTAGATACATGACCTCCACAATACTCTCGTCAGTGGGGAATGTCTTATTCAAGGGATCTGGAGAATCCCAAGAACCAAGCCAAGGGGATGGCACATACGTGTCCAGGTTCATACTGAAGACAGTATGACTTTCTGAAGCATCCATCGAAGATAAAACAATTTCTTGATAATTTATCTCCAATGGACTTAAAGGCATAGCATTTCCAAATGAGTCAATTTGATCTTCGCAAGGGATAATCCAAGGATCCATGGAATTTGAGATCATATTGACTGAATGAACATGTGGAGGTGGGAGAGTAAAAGTACCCACTAAATAAGAATCTTTGAAGAGCCCTGCAGCCACGCTCTCATAAGGAATCTCAGTATTTCCCACATAAGGAACGTTATCGTTGGATGAACTAGAAGAAAAGAAAGATAGTTGATCAATCGTGACTATTTTTCCTTCATGAGGAAAACAAAGTACGCAGAACAAAGAAGACACCACAAAAAACATGGCGTGAGTCAAGCTTCACCTGAGAATAAGTTTATAGTTGATATTGGCATCTACAACTTCTACTTCTAATTCTATAATATTTCCTTCTAACGTAATTGGTAAGTTCGTGATAATACCATATGGTCGCGAACCTCTGCCATCAAAGGCTTCCAAAGTGTTGGGAGATTGATTAAGAGGAGGAGAGTTAATGGCTTTCCAACACGAAACAGACAAGATGTAGGTCAAGGCACCTTCATCAATAATCATTCGATGAATCATCTTTCCTTAGATAAGGACCTGGATCAGAAATGTGAACTGATGAGGAAGACGAGGTGCATAATTCTCTAGATCGAAAGTAATCAGACTTGAATTAGAAGGATCGATAGCACCTATGGAAGACAGTAGTGACTTTTGTTGCGTTAGATAGGATTGAGGAACCTCTAAGGCAGACATCGTCAAAGGCGCCTTAGCTAAATCCTCAACAATATTATAATGTTGCACAACGCTGGCATTTGGATTGAAAGATGACTTTCGAAGAACACATTTAGGGGGTGGTCAGATGACAAACTCACTGTTAGGGTGCTCGATATGGAGTGGACCAGAAGAGGACGGAGTAGTAGTAGAAGGAGCGTCATGGGCTTCTTTCGCCATGTTCTGTTTAGATGTAGCTTGATAATCCTTTGTTCGAGTAATGATTGAGATAGGTCACGAACCTTGCATCATGAACACTCGGGAACCTAACGAAGCAGAAGACTGAGGCTGGTCTACCAATTAGGTCTGATGTGACGGAAAGGGTTCTTTTAATACAACCATAGAGTATTTCAACAAGTGACTAACTTTAAATCATCGGGGAGAATCTTTAGTGTAATGATCCTCCTCACAGATGAGGCAAGGATATTTTGGCTTTCTTTTAGAAGCGTCATCAATAGAATATTTAGGAGAGTCCTATTTTGGGGCATCGAATTTGGCTTTACTTTTGCCTTTATTTTTACCTTTAGAAGATTTATCTGTTGTGGTTAACTATATAGCATGAACCTCATATTTTTTACCAGGACTGGATGAATTCTTATAGCAGTTATTCGAACCAGTGTTTGAGACTGATTTCTACTTTGAAGAAGCTTTCACAGCAGTTTGAGACACAGAACCAATCACACTGTCAATAGGTGGTGTATCCGAAGACTTCGATGTTGTCATATTTGATGATGGTCTCAGAGCATCAGGTAACATCTCAAACAATGTGCCAAATTGCGAATAGACTAGGTCTAAGTATTGAGCACAGACAATAGCTTTCTCTTCGGTAACACATCCACCGATGGCTATATCCTTAGAAATTTTGCTGATGAATGATGTTTTGAACCATTCTATCAACAACTCATCAACAATCTCAAACTTGATGAGGCGATGTCAATGTCTCCATTCATGGATATGATCGGAGATGTGGGTCGTGGTATCTTGCTTTAGTGACTTAAGCAAATGGGTACCAGTTTTATAGTGAGCTGGTAACTGGAAATGAGTGAGAAAAGCCATAGAGAGAGAGTTGAAGTCACCGTAGGTACCTCAACGAAATTCGATGTACCACATGGAGGCAGCACCTATGAGAGTCCTTTGGAAAAGTCGAAGACAGATAGAATCATAGACATACGAATTAGAGGAGCAGTAGAGGTGATATGTCATCACATGGGCTTATGGATCCTCCTTCACTTTTCCCTCAAATTTGGGGCAATCGCTCAAAATCTTCGATGGAACTGGAGGCCAGTATGGTGAATGAAGAATGGGGTCATTTGTGAGCCTGGATACATCTGGCAGCTCCAATGTAGCCAAGAAAGGCAATTGCGTGTTAAAAGCCATAGAGGGCCTTTGAGGAGACCCAAACTGTGGATTCTATCCTTGTTGGTAAGGATTTTGCCCCCATAGTGGAAACTTTTGTCCATATGGAATTTGATTATGTCCCCACTGAGGGTTACCTTTCCCATAAGGAGGATTTTGTCTTGGGTAGTTTGATACTGCCCTCCCATAGGCCACTAATGAGCATTGTACGCGACATACGAGCTATAAGGTTGTTGAACCTATTGACCCTGGATGTAAGGGTTTTGAACCAGCTGATGCAAGGGTTGTCCTTGACCTTGCAAAGGTTGATGTTGTTGATACACATATAAGGCTTGCTATTGCCAAGGTTGGCCTTGTTGCTGCAAAGGTTGGCTTTGCTGCTATACAGGTTGGCCTTGTGGCTACAAAGGTTGGCCTTGCGAGGAAAAAGATTGGGAGGACTGTTGAACAAACTACGTCTGAGGCTGAAATGTTTGTTGCGACTGTTACAAAGGTTTCCCTTGCAGTTGTAGTAGTTTTCCTTGTTGTTGCAATTCTTTCCCTTACTGGTGCAAATATTTCCCTTACTGTTGCAAAGGTTTTCCTTACTGTTGCAAAGGTTTCCCTTGCTACTGCAAGGGTATATGGACAGTTCCTGAGGTGATACCCTAAGGGTATTGATAGTTCCCGAATTGGATCTCACCATATCCACCAGACGCAAGGGATTGGCTAGGAGGAACATAAGTCACGGCTTGAGGAATGTAAGGCGGATTTACCATAGCTTGTGAATCGTATGGGGCATAAGCCAGTTGGAATGGAACCTGAGCCATATATGGTTACTGGTATTGGATGTTACCTAACCCAAATGGACCAACAGGGTTAGGAATAACGCCCTAAAAGGGTTGATTCATTCCAACCATGTGATTTTGTAATCCACTCACACTAGTTTCGCCAGACATCATGGGGATATTCAAATCTTGCTCCTAGGTGGCGGCATAGTCTGTGCACTCGCTGGAGGGACGGAAGAACTTACTGAGACCTGACCTGAGACTGCAAGTTGAACTAGAACTGAAGTGACTAAATTTTTCACAATCGATCGAGAGGTCATGTTCTGAACAAACAGACCTGATGTGAGAATAATGTCGGAAGACCAGATGGGGTTCTGATACAATGAGGAAGCACTAGGAATGCCCGAAACGAACTGAGCTAGAGGTATATCCATGCGGAAATATCGTCCCACTAAACTTAGGATAAGAGAGAGACAGGATTCTTCCCGTAGAAGGGAAGCCTTCTAGAGGGAACTCATATCCCTACCCATCATCTACGTGAGGAGTGTGGGTAGCAGAAACTTTTGAACGACCCGGAGAGGAGACTGGGATCTCACCTTCTGACTCCATAGATTGAAACAACTAGCTGTGAGGAACCAGAGATGTCCTAGGAGATAACTCCAAAGGAATACTAGGCCGATTGTACAGACTATACAGACGTTGTGGAGATATCACAACAAGATCGACCAATGGGTTCGATGGATAAACAACTAGTCTTTGTGGAATTTTTGGAGTCTACAGACTCTCGGGTGTCTGGATGGGAATATCAAAGGAATCTAGATCAGATTCTTGTGGTGACCAAGAATATGACGGAGGCCAGCGAGAAGACAAAGGTTGGATACTCAAAACAATTCCAAGTTCAACACCTTGATCCTCAAGTGACTGAAGAAGTTCCGGATGAACTCCTTGGGAGGACCCTTCAGTATCAAACAACGAAGGGGAACTATGAGATGGACTTAATGGTTCAGCCACGATGGCTTCCACTCAACAACAAAAAGGGAAAGGGAACTATTTGATTAAAAATTTAATAGTCTCAAAATTAATATAACATCTCCTTTTCATCTTTAAAGAGTAAAGAAAAGGGTGAAAAGGTGACTCTAGTCACTTTCAATAGTTTTGTGAGCATGAAAGGACAAGTTGCTCGATGATCTTTTCAAATTTAAAGAGTCAAAAAAGATCAAATGAATTCTCAGGTGAATCTAGGTAAAAGGAGTACCAAGTAACCATGAACTGCGACATACACTTATCCAGGTGGATGTTGGTGGCCACCCACCTATCCCATTTGGACCCCCGTAATTGTCTCTTTCAGTTTTACAGTTTCTGTAATTATAGCACAATTTACTATTTTTAGCAGTTTTTTTTTGGGTCCTGAACATCCAAAGTCGTTTTGAGGCCCTAAACGACATTTTTTGGGAAATCTAGGGGCAACATGGGTCCATGGACCGATGTTTCCCTTCCCAAAGTGGCAGTTCTCGGATAGATCTTTCTAACATGCTATCATACGCATCAAACGGAGATCGTATGCCAAAGTTACGACCCCGGGAAATTGATGTACCAATTTACCCAAAACGGGGCCCACAATTTGGCGTTTCATCTTCTACGATAAGGTTTTGGAATGTGAAGGGTTTTCCATTGTTTCTCAACAATAAATAGGCCTTCGAGCCTCATTGTAACACGGTTCAGAACAGTTCAGAGGCATGTAGCCGGACATCTCTTCTCAGAGATAAGCTACCATCGCCATAGCTGGTTTATTTCCATTTCTGGTTGTAAGCATATTTCAGTATTTTCCATTAATGAAAAGAAGTATTATTTCTGCTGCATCTTTGTGTATATGGTTATCTCTATATTTTGTTGCATTCCTGTTTAAATCCGGATCAGTGGTATTAGAGCGGTCTTCTTTTTCTCTGTTTTTCTTTGCATGTCCCCAACGAGGTCGGGATATAAGGAGTTAGGACTTGAACTGGTCGAACCTTTGCAAGACCAACCTCGCAAATCCCGACGGCCTCCCATGGCAGATGAGAAGAAAGAAGAGGGGGCAGGAGATCCTATCAAAATCTTGCTCGAATAAGCCCTCGAGCTGAAAAGGAACGCGATGATGGATAGCTTTGCGCAAATCCTTCAGCGACTACCCAGAGGTGACGCATCGGCTTCCAGCAGCTACTCCAGAAACACCACGCCCTTTAAGGTAGAAGTTAATTTTGAAATCCCCATATTCGAGGGTCAAATAGATGCAGATGCTGTAGATAAATGGTTAAATCTACTAGAAGGATATTTTTCTGTTCATGAATTTTCAAGTCGGGAAAAGATTGTTTTTTCTCTTCTCAAAAGCAGCCCCCCACGTCAAGGACTAGTGGAAACCTACTGCGAGCAGAAGGATGAAAGTACAGGCTCACTATTCAGCCGCAACCCACTTGGGATTCAATTCCGAGTGCCATCAAGGAGCAGTACTAACCTATCAAAAGCTATGAACGACAAATACATCAAATGGACCACGCTGCGGAGGGACGGGACCAAGATGTGCCTGAGTCACAAACATTTTCACACCCTTTGCACACATGTGGGTATCAAAGATTCTGAGATACATCTAGTACTCAAATATCGTGGTTGCCTGCATAGATACATCCAGGAAGAGATGGAGTTCTTGGAACATCTCCTCGCTCGGCACAGCACATACCGATACGCTGTCAAAATCGAGCAAAAGTTCAAACAGAAGAAGCGAGACTTTGGATCTGCAAATCTGAAGCCCAAAGGACAAAGCCAAGGCGGGGTGATCCAAGACAACCAGTCGAAGCTGCAAGAAAAGAACAACACCACAAAGTCGAAGAGGGACACAGGAAACTTGTGTGAGTTCCACAAGAGTCCCACTCATAACACAAGTGAGTGTTGGACCAAGCAGTCGCTGGTGGCCGAGTTGAAGGCTTCCGAATCAGATACATGTTCTGACCCTGAGCCAAAACCTGACAAGGGGAATGGCAAAGGGAAGCAAATCATTGATGCAGATCCCAGCGCCACTGTTTCCACTACCAAGATCCAGAAGAATGAGCCCAAAGAGCCAAAGGAGGGGGGACGTATTTTCCACTCACAGATGTGGGTGAAGGGTTCGCCGCTACAATTCATTGTCGAAAATGGCAGCCAAAAGAACCTCATTTCAGCATCAAGCCTTTCACACACGAGGTATTGTGTGATGTTACACCTCTGGATGTTTGCGATGTATTATTAGGCCAACCATACTTGTGGGGGCGACATGCTGTGTATGAGTCAAGGCCTCGCACTGTCATTATTTCTTTGAATAATTTATTATACATGATCCCGGAGCTAGCCCCACCTATTGCCACCTCTTTGATCGCTACTAAGAAAGGCAACAAGCTCATCTCCCAAAGCAGGAAATTCATCTGTTTGCTTCACTCCCAAAGTAAGGGGAAGATCGTTGCTACATCCATGACCCCCGCAAAGGGTTCCTCCACGCAGCAGCAGCAACAGAGGGATACAGTCATGACAGAAAATAGGAATAGCTTCTCCTCACACACAAGGGTACCACACAAGTTTCAGGTGGGCGACAAAGTTTGGTTGCATCTGCAGAGAGAACACCTTACCAGAACCCATCAGAAGCTCAGACCACTCCAACATGGTCCTTACAGCAGTACAAAGCCTGTGGGGAACAATGCTTTGGAGCACAACATTCCTCCATTCCTTCACCTGCACCAAGTGTTCAATGTGGACCGTCGTCGACTATGCTTCCCACCATTACTGGACACATCAGACAGTGCAGAACAAGTTCTGTAGATGGAGGGACTCAACGCAATGGGGACCATTGCTTCCTAAGGGGGGAGGAATGATCCAGGTGGATATTGGTGGCCACCTGCCAAGTCCACCTGGACCCCCACCATTGTCTCTTTCAGTTTTTCAGTTTCCTGTAATTGTAGCACAATTTACTATTTTTAGCAGTTTTTTTTGGGTCCTGAACTTCCGGAGCCGTTTTGAGGCCCTAAACGACGTTTTTTGGGAAATCTGGGGGCAACATGGGTCCATGGACCGATGTTGCCCTTCCCAAAGTAGTAGCTCTCAGATAGATCTTTCTAACGAGCTATCATACGCGTCAAACGGAGATCGTATGCCAAAGTTACGACCCCGGGAAATTGATGTACCAATTTACCAAAAACAGGGCCCACAATTTGGCGTTTCATCTTCTAGGGTTAGGTTTTGGAATGTGAAGGGTTTTCCATTGTTTCTCAACAATAAATAGCCCTTCGAGCCTCATTGTAACATGGTTCAGAACAGTTCAGAGGCATGTAGCTGCACATCTCTTCTCAGAGATAAGCTACCATCGCCCTAGCTAGTTTATTTCCATTTCTGGTTGTAAGCATATTTCAGTATTTTCCATTAATGATATGAAGTATTATTTCCACTGCATCTTTGTGTATATGGTTATCTCTATATTTTGTTGCATTCCTGTTTAAATCCGGATCAGTGGTATCAGAGTGGTCTGCTTTTTCTCTGTTTTTCTTTGCACGTCCCCAACGAGGTCGGGATATAAGGAGTCAGGGATTGAACTGGTCGAACCTTTGCAAGACCAACCTCGCAAATCACGACGGCCGCCCATGGCGGATGAGAAGAAAGATGAGGGGGCAGGAGATCCTATCAAAATCTTGCTCGAAGAAGCCCTCGAGCAGCAAAGGAACGCGATGATGGATAGCTTTGCGCAGATCCTTCAGCGGCTAACTAGAGGTGACGCATCGGCTTCCAGCAGCGACTCTGGAAACGCCACGCCCTTTAAGGTACAAGTTAATTTTGAAATCCCCATCTTCGAGGGTAAAATAGACGCAGATGACGTAGATAAATGGTTAAATCTACTAGAGGGATTTCTCTGTTCATGAATTTTCAAGTCGGGAAAAGATTGTTTTCGCTCTTCTCAAAGAAGCCCCCCACGTCAAGGACTAGTGGGAAACCTACTGCGAGCAGAAGGATGAAAGTACAGGCTCACTATTTTCAGCCGCACCCACTAGGATTCATTCCGAGATGCCATCAAGGAGCAGTACTACCCTGTCAAAAACTATGAGGACAAATACATCAAATGGACCATGCTACGGCAGGGACGAGACCAAGATGTGCTTGAGTTCACAAACATTTTTCATACCCTTCGCACATAGTTGGGTATCAAAGATTTTGAGCTGCATCTGGTACTCAAATACCGCGGCTGCCTGCACAGATACATCCAGGAAGAGATGGAGTTCTTGAACATCTCCTCACTCGGCACAGCATACCGATACGCTGTCAAAATCGAGCAAAAGTTCAAACAGAAGAAGCGAGACTTTGGATCTGCAAATCTGAAGCCCAAAGGACAAAGCAAGGCGGGGTGATCCAAGACAACCCATCGAAGCCGGAAGAAAAGGACAACACCACGAAGTCGAAGAGGGACACAGGAAAGTGGTGTGAGTTCCACAAGAGTCCCACTCATAACACAAGTGAGTGTCGAACCAAGCAGTAGCTGGTGGACGAGTTGAAGGCTTCCGAATCAGATACATGTTTTGACCCTGAGCCAAAAACCGACAAGTGGAATGGAAAAGGGAAGCAGATCATTGATGCAGATCCCAGCGCCACTATTGCCACTGCCAAGATCCAGAAGAACGAGTCTGAAGAGCTAGAGGAGGGGGAACGTCTTTTCCACTCACAGATGTGGGTGAAGGGTTCGCCGTTGCAATTCATTGTCAACAGTGGCAACCAAAAGAACCTCGTTTCAGCACAGGCCGTGAAGCGGTTGGGCCTACCAACTACACCACACCCGCAACCATACAGTATTGGGTGGCTTCATGAAGGACGAGATCTCAAAGTTCGCCAGCAGTGCCGCCTTCCCTACAGCATCAAGCCTTTCACAGATGAGGTATTGTGTGATGTTGCACCTCTGGATGTTTGCGATGTATTATTAGGCCAACCATACTTGTGGACGACATGCTGTGTATGAGTCAAGGCCTCGCGCTGTCATTATTTCTTTGAATAATTCATTATACAGGATCCCGGAGGTAGCCCCACCTACTGCCACCTCTTTGATCACTACTAAGAAAGGCAACAAGCTCATCTCCCAGACCAAGAAATTCATCTGTCTGCTTCACTCCCAAAGTAAGGGGAAGATCGTTGCTACATCCATGACCCCCGCAAAGGGTTCCTCCACGCAGCAGCAGCAACAGAGGGATACAGTCATGACAGAACACAAGAACAACTTCTCCTCACCCATAGGGGTACCACACAAGCTTCAAGTGGGCAACAAAGTCTGGTTGCATCGACAGAAAGAACGCCCTACCAGAACCCATCAGAAGCTCAGACCACTCCAACATGGTCCTTACAGCAGTACCAAGCTTGTGGGGAACAATGCTTTGGAGCACATCATTCCTCCATTCCTTCACCTGCACCAAGTGTTTCAATGTGGACCGTCGTCGACCATGCTTCCCCCCATTACTGGACACATCAAAGATTGCAGGACAAGTTCAGCAGATGAAGAAACTCAACGCAATGGGGACCATTGCTTCCTAAGGGGGGAGGAATGATCTAGGTGGATGTTGGTGGCCACCCACCTATCCCATTTGGACCCGCACAATTGTCTCTTTCATCATTTTCAGTTTCCTTAATTGTAGCACAACTTACTATTTTTAGCAGTTTTTCGGGTCCTGAACTTCCGGAGCCGTTTTGAGGCCCTAAACGACGTTTTTGGGGGAATCCGGGGGCAACGTGGGTCCATGCCATAACCAATGTTGCCGTTCCAACAATGATAGTGCTCGAATAGATCTTTCTAATGAGCTATTGTATGCGTCAAACGGAGATCATATGCTAAAGTTACGACCCCGGGAAGTTGATGTACCAACTTACCGCCAAACGGGGCCCACAGTTTGGCGTTTCATCTCCTAGGGTTA
>APFE030322908.1:0-22312 GCA_000404065.3 Pinus taeda
ATTGAACTGTTGTATATTACTTATATGAGCAGAATTTATGGGAGTTGCCCCTCCCAACTATAATTGTGTATACTTGTATGATTTATGATTTCTGATGCATATGAATATTATGAATTTTAATTGAAGTTAAATTTTATTTCATTGCATGATTGTTAACACTTGAATAATTAGAAAATTGGCTAAGTGTTCGAGTTAGCTATAGTCCGTACACTCTAGTATTGGTGAAAAGAAAATTGTGGTGGTGTCGCACCTGCCTATGTGCAGTTGAATGACTACCACCAAGATAGGGGCATGACACTAGGGGCTCCTAATGGTTACAGAGTGCCTTTTTGGGTGCACCATGAACCCCTAAGCATGTGTCACTGATGTGTTTCACAACTCCCTAGTGTAATGGAGCATTACTCCACCCAGACTATGTCTTAAAATATTCTTACTCATATAGTCTTTATATTATTGGTTACTTAGCAAAACCTCATAACCCTTCAATATAGTGCAAGTAAATTTTATTATCACTTCTACTTCAGTTAAATTTTAGTTATCAACCATACATTAGCATTATATGCAAGATATTAAACCAATAATACTATCATCATATACATGCACAAAATATAGGAAACGTCTCTTTGGCCTTGTTTTATAAATGAATCGAAATAAATCAATCCTCAAAGACAAAAGCTCAGTCTACAAAATGTACATAGCCAAAACCCATACAAAACTACAAGGAAAAAATATCCATTTGAATAACCTTACTAGGGTCACCTTGCCACCCAAATAGATCTATCTCTTTTTTCGATTCCTTCCTTGCTCAGCTTTGCATGACCACAAACCACTAAGCTACCTTATCCTCATCTCTTCCCTTCTTCATACTTCATTGCTCATCTTATGACTCATATTCATTCAATTGTGAGTTCCATGACTCTCTGACCTATTGGTTTCTTTACTCCACTCCTTTATGTGTCTATATATATGGCACATAGTCAAATCCTCACTCATGTCGCTTCGGTTCATTATTGGATTGACTTGTCTCATGTCTCATGCACCTTAGGTTGGGCTCACCCCTGTCATTGGACCTTCACATGAACGCAACCACTCATTCCACCTACTTGTTCATTCCATTCACTAATTGGTCCCTCCTAATCTCCATCCTACACACCATTTGACTAAATATTCCCTCTTGGTTGGCTTGTTCCATCACTTAACAAGTAATCCACTGCTTGGCCTCATATTTCTCCGAGTCAACATAGGTGTTGAGTTAAATGCCACTCGACCAATTAGTCTTGGGGGAATGCCATGCGATGCCTTAGGGTGTCGATTCCATCAACTACACAGTTCTCATCTCATATTTCACCTATCCTTCAGGTAGGTTCGGTGCTTGTTCATTCCACATCCCTTATGCCACTAAGCCATCCATATGTGCCCACTGGAAACCCCAAGTTTCAGTTTTCTGATACATGTGCCCTCACTGAACATACATTTTTGTCACATTTATTGTGACCCCCATGGTCTCATCTTGCGATCCAAAGACAATAGTCAGCCATCAGCTCATGGTTCAACGTGATGAGAAGGAGAATTGGTCATGAGTAATTCCACCTGCATCTCCCATATAATTTCCTAGAAGCATCCCTCCATACATCCTTTTCCATAGGTTAGAAAAGGAGGATATGACTCTATCCTTCCCTCTACTTGCTAAACAATTCTCTCTACATCGGGGTCTCATGGAGAACCTCCTGAGCTTAACATTGATGTGCCAATTCTCTCCTTGGCCTGAACATACTAAGGCACACTTCCTTTTCACACCTCTTAACCACTGCTTCCATCACAATCTCTCATTTCTTCTCTAAGTTTCTCATCCTCTTTTATAAATTCTATATCATGTATGTCACATTGGACATAATATCCACATGTTATGTGAGAACAAACTGTACATCATTTTTTCTCATATATTCGCATGTTGTAAAAATTTCTGTTTTCCCACCCCAGTTTTCAGTTTTTCCTTATTTCTTCCATGTAGTTAAATGCCCTTTCCCATAAACATACATTCAACAGGCTGGAAAAAATAAATTTGCTGAAAACACAAATTCTGGAAAATTTACAGAATGCTGGAAATTGCATAAATAAAAATCAGCAGTAATAAACAGCCATTAAAACACATTAAAACACTGATATTTTTGGTCAACGTGACCCTGGAAAAATCCCCTACAACTTTTGGGGAAAAACAGTTTGAGAGCTTTTCTTTATTTCTGGAAAATGCCTTTTTACCATAAGAGAAATATTCAGCAAAAATCAGCAAGCAAACTTTTACAACTTATCTCAGCCTTGCTGAAAAAACTGCCCTGCTAAAACTCCGTTGTTGTTACTCCGCTGCTGAAACTCCGCTGTTGATACTCCGCTGCTGATACTCCAGAAATCTCCCTTGCTCTCTTGCTCTCCTTCTCTCAATCTGCTCATAAAAGAATTGAATCGAATGTGATATTTTCCTCCTTTTCCTCCCTTAATATAACTCCAAGTGACTTTTGGGTGATCCAAGTGACTTTTGGGTGATCTCTATATCCAATGGCTGAAATAGATTTAGATCAATGGCTGAGATTAAATGCAGATTTAAATCTCACTTTCTATTTTTTAATTCACCCACTTTAACAAAGACCCACTTAGTCATTTATTTCCAAAGTCACTTTTCCTTTCTAATTTTTCATTGACTTTATAAAAGTCACTTTAAAATTAGACTTAGTAACTTTATCACTTAAAGTCACTTTTAAAGTAGATTTTAACTTTATAAAAATTATAAAGTCACTTTAGGAGAAAAATTAAAATCTTTTGGACACTTTTCCCTAGGCCAAAGATCAAAGCCTAAGGGAACCACTTGTCCTCCGGTACCAAATTTCAACAATATAATGCATGGCAGTTGTGTTTACAGATGCAACAAAATGCATGGCAGTTCAAAGGAATCATTTTAGAAGTAATATGGCAAATTACAGTGTAACAGGTCTATTTAGAGATAACAGGGCATTGGTACAAAATATCAGGAAGATGGAAGTAAGGTCCACTGATCAGAATAAAGAAGGTAAAGGAAAAGGTGATGTAAAGCAGTTTAAGAAGTATACGCAGGTCCGCTTAGTCAAACAACATATACATGCTTGTCCACAGAACAAAAAGAACGTATACAGATACATGCACTCCCACAAGAGGAAAAACGCGTACATGTTGGAAACCAAGGTTTTGGTCCGAGGTATTTGGTCCAAGGTATTTTATTCCAAGGTTTTGGTCTGAGGTATTTGGTCCAAGGTATTTTGGTCCAAGGTATTGACCCTAAGTATTTGGTCCAAGGTATTGGTCCTAAGTGGTTTTGGTTCGAGGTAATCACAAAGGATCTAAGTATATAAGGAGGAGAAGATCAAAGGGCTAAGTGCAGAACTAATGAATATTTTATGAAGTGCTAGATCAAAAGCATATATGCATGTTATGGGTTTCTGATGCTTTGCTTGATCTAGACTAAGTATGCACCTGAGCGTTTGATGATAGATGAGATCTAATGATGTATCAAGATCATAATGACTTATCATTATGTGATCTGATAATGGATGGGCTAGATCTGATTGCTAACACATGTTTTATCCTTTATATGTGATGATCTGGGTTTATATGAAGTCAGGAATTGCAACGAAGTTATAAGTAAGTATTTGTAGATCTATACGCTGGTTCGCTTTGGTGAAGGTGCGTATACACACTGGTTCGGCTCTTCCAAGTAGAGTATGAAAAAGAAAAGCTTGATGTTCAGGGATGTCTGATTTATCAGATTAGTATTGCTGTTTTGTTGCAGTTTTACTGTTGTTTGCCAATGATGTCTTCTTAGATATGAAATTAGAACTGAATGCATAAGGAAATTGAGTCTGATTGATTTATTGATTGAGAAAGAAGGGTGATCCTTGTTGCTATCTATTTAGAACTCTGTAATATGACAATAGATCTTCAGAATGTCACTGATTGGTATAGTTTGTGGTTCAGAGGTTTTATGATTCAGTATCTTTAGAGGTATACACAGGTTGGGCTAAAGTAAGTAGCATATACACGTAGGTTGGCTTCATTGAAGGAGCTTATACATTTTTACACATGCCTTTTGAGGTTATAGTTAGTTCTAGTTGTTGATGCAGTGATCTGGGTTCAGAGATGTGTACTGGTTACAATGATCTGTCTGTTCCATTTGATTGGTTGAATTTGATTAAGTTTGAATGAATGGTTGATTCAATTGTGTCAGAGGTTCAGTGGCTGTTTGATTTAGTTGTTTCAGAGGTTCAGTGATTGTTTGATTCAATTGTGACAAAGGTTCAGAGGTTTCAGTGATTGATTGTTTCAGTTATATCAGAGATTAATGATTGGGTTTCAGTGCTTGGTTGATGGAGATGTATTTGATGGTTGTATTGCAGTGGTGATTGATTTTTGAGCTTCAATGTTACTAATGGGTCCAGTATGAAAATTTGATGAAACGTGGCCTTCATATTATAGTGTTGTGTACCAGGAGTATCCAGTGTGAAAATTTATGAAACGTGGTCCCTGGAGGATACTGAGGGTTGAAGCCTTTAGTGAGGAAGTCTAAGCTTCCTGCCAGTAGTGGCTGGTGATTTGATCAGGGGGTTGGAGCTCCCTTCCAGTAGTAGCTGGATAACGAGTGAAGGTTGTAGCCTTCTATGGGTTGGAGCCTACGTACTAGTAAACATATTGGCTAGTACAAGAACTAGGGGGTTGTAGCTCCCTTCCAGTAGAAGCTGGAGAACGAGAGAAGGTTGTAGTATTCTGCAGGTGGGTGCTTGCATACTGGTATGAGTCTACATCAGTACAAGATTATAAACAAATTTTCTTATGATTAAAATAAGACAGAGACGATAGCAGCAAGTGGTTTTCACCCACATTGGGTTTCCACCTTAAATCTTGTTGTTCATGTGTGTTGCTTATGTGTGATGGTTTATTCTGTTATTAGTGCACATGGTTACTATTTAATGCTTAATAAAGTACTGATGCAATGATTAAAGATCAACATATGATTAATTAACTGAATCATAAGTTCACTGGATATACCCTGGTTACCTTAATAACAGTTGCGTGCACACACGAGTTCCCTTCACAGAAGTAGCGTATATAAATATGATTATGGAAATGAAAAAGTTATTGATTTGTAAATATTGATTCACCCCGCCCCTCAGTATTATTTCCAACAACGAGGAGTTGTCCAGGAACTCCATCTCTTCCTGGATGTACTTGTGTAGACAACCGCGATACTTGAGTATTAGATGCCGCTCAGAATCCTTGATACTCAGCTTTGTGTGAAGGGTATGGAAAAAATTTGTGAACTCCAACACATCTTGGTCCATTACCTGCCACAATGTGGTCCACTTTATGTATTTATCTTTATAGCTCTCGACAAGGTAGTATTGTTCCTTGATGGTGCCTCAGAAAATTTGAAGGGGGTGACTAAAAACAATGATGATTCCCTCTCATCATTTTGTTCACAATAGATTTCCCACCAGTCCTTGACGTGTGGGGTAGATTCAAGTAGTGAAAAAGTAATCTTTTCTCGATTGGAAAATACATGAAATTAAAAATACCGTTCCAACATATTTAACCATCTATCTACGACGTATACATTTATTTGGCCTTCAAATATGAGAATGTCAAAGTTAAATTGCAACTTAAAGGGAATGACGCCTCCAGAGTGGCTGTTGGATGAAGATGCATCGCTTATGGGTGGTCGTCGAAGTATCTAAGAAAAGTTATTCATCATCGCGTTCCTCTATTTCTTGAGGGCTTCCTCGAGCAATATTTTGAAAGGATCTCCTGCCCCCTCGTATTTATTTTCTTTTGCCATGGGAGGCCGTCGGGGTTTGCGAGGGTTGGTCTTGCAAAGGTTCAGCCAGTTCGAGCCTTAACTCCTTATACCCTGACCTCGTTGGGGACATGCAAAGAAAAATAGAGAAAGAATATACCTCTATGATACCATTGATTTGAACTTATGCAAGAATGCAACAAAACACAGATATACGCATAAACACAGACACAACAGAAATAAAACTTCATTTCATTAATACCAAAGAACTGAAATATGCTTACATACATAAATGGAAATGAACTAGCTCGGGCGATGGTAGCTTATCTCTGAGAAGAGATGTGGTGGGTACATGCCTCTGAAATGTGTTATAATGAGACTAAAGGGGCTTCTTATTATTGAACAAGAAGGGAAAAACCTAAACATCTAAAACTCTAACCCTAGGAGATGGATCACCAAGAGTTTGTGGGCCCTGTTGTGGTTAGTTGGGTAGCCAACTTCCCGGGGTCATAACTTGGTCATATTATCTCTGTTTGGTGTGTACGATACATTGTTGGAAAGATATTTCCAAGTGCTACAAAATTTTCATCGAAGGGTCTACTACAGACCTAAAAAACACTGTTTAGCAGGTCAAAACTGCTTCAAAAGTTTAGGACCCAAAACTCCTAAAAATAGTAAATGCTGCTATAATCAAGGAAATTGATGAATCTGACTAGAGGTCTAGGTGGAATAGGTGGGTGACCACCTATATCCACCTGGATCACTCCTCTCACCTTAGGAAGCAATAGTCCCCATTGTGTACAAAGCCTCCATGAGGTGAGGAAATTTCTGTTGAACCTGGTCCTTAGTGAACCACTTGCCCTGGTTTGACAATTCGATATAGCTAGATCCTCTGTTGGCGAATGTTTTTGATTTGTGCGTCCATGATCTAATCAGTTGTGGCCTATTCCATTTAGTCTGGGTTTAACTCCATTGGTGTTTGTTCTTCAATTTCGGATGTGTCCAGCAATGGTGGAAAGTATGGCCTTAGGCAGTCCACATTGAATACTCGGTGCAAGCCAAGGAATGATGGAATGATGAGCTCGAAGGCATTGTCCCCTACAACCTTGGTGATGGTGTATGACCCATATTGGAGCGGATGAAGCTTGCAGTGGGGCTCAGCGAGGCGTTCCTTTTGTAGATGTAGCCAAACTTTGTCGCCCACCTGAAACTTGTGTGGCACCTAATGCTGATCATGTCGCTGCTTGTACTTAACATTGGATTTGTCCAATATGTCATTGACTTGATGGTGGATGTGCTGAATGCACTTAATGAGGCTGTTAGCCCTGTCAGCTTCAGATTGGACATGAGACAAATCTGTCTGAGTAGCTGCAAATGGTATGGCCACATCAATGGGACATAGTGGCTGGAATCCCAATCCCACATGAAAAGCACTATGACTAGTTGAGCTATGGAGAGTTCTGTTATAGCTGTGCTAGACATAAGGGAGACTTTCATCCCATGTGCATGGATTCTTCAATTTGTACATGCACAAAATGTGTACAATAATCTTGTTTACAACTTCTGTTTTGCCATCAGTTTCAGGGTGGAAAGTCGTGGACTTAGTTTGCTTGGTATCCAACATCAACCAAAGACTTGATCAAAATGTACTTATGAACTTGCTATCTCGATATGAGATAATGGACTGTAGGATCCCAAAGTGTACCCACTCTCGTTCAAAGAATATATTAGCAGTGGCTCATCCTGTCATACTCTTCTTGTAGGGTGCCAAAATGACCATCTTAGAAAATTTGTCATTGACCACGAAAACGCAGTCATTGCCATGCTTAGTAGAAGGAAGGCTCGACATGTAATCCATGGAGATGGATTCCCAATGTTGACTAGGAGTAGGCAAAGGATTATATAGGCCTTTTCTTCTTGATGGTCGGTTTGGCAATGGCATAGATAGTGCAAGATCTAATGTACTTCCCAACATCCTGTCGAAGGTTCAACCAATAAAAATACTTCTGCAACACTGCCACTGTTGTTTCTACCTCGAAATGTCCAACGACCCAACTGTAGTGCGCATCCCAAATCATCTTGGCACACTCGCTTGAAGGAATACAAAGGTGTCCCAGGCAACATAAGAGTGCATCATGGAGGTGAAAATTTGGAACTTGCTTGCCTTCCAGGAGCGGTTGATATGTGTTGCCGAATTTTGGAATGCTCTTGTAAAGATGCGGCCCCCCTGCAATCTTGTGCCCATAAGAGTCGAGCATAGTTGTCAGCTCCATGACCGACGGTCGTCTGAGACAGTTTGCAACATTGTTGGTGCTCCCCTTCTTGTACATAATGTTGAAATGAAACTGTTGTAGGTATGTGGATAATTTCTGATGGCGATCGTTTTGCAACTACCCTTGTGTCTGTATAAACTGCAGGGGTTGGTGGTTTGTGTGGATGACCGTTTCCTTCCCCAAAATGTAATGCTTCCATTGTCGGCAGACCTACACATTGGAATACATATCTTTATCATAAGTGGGATACTTTCAGAATATGTATGAATATGTCTCACTGTGATATGCCACTAGATGCCCCTAGTGAGTAATGATTGCACCAATATCATAATCAGAGATATTTGTCTCGATCTCAAATGGTTGCTGCAGGTCTGGTAATGTGAGCACTAGTGCAACGCAGAGGTGATGCTTCAACTCGGAAAACACCTTTTTTTGGGATTCAAACCAAAATAATTTTTCTTTCGCTGCTCCCTTGGTGATTTGAGTCAAAGGCCAAGTGATATGTGAGAACCCCAACACGAACCTGCAGTAGAAGTTGGAAGGAACCAGAAAGCTGCAAATATTTGTTAGAGTGGTTGGGTCTGGCCACTCCCGAATGACTTATATCTTCACTAGGTCCACATACCATCAATGATGTACCCCAGATATTGAACCTGGGTCATACGAAAAGTTCATTTCTCGAAATTGGCACACAACTTGTGTTGCCGTAGGTTTTGGAGGTCCTATCGAATATGGTGGAGGAGCTCTTCCCAACTCTGGTTGAAGATCAAAATGTCATCCAAATAAAACGCCATGAATGAATTGGTGCAGGGCCGCCAGATGTCCATCAGACTCACAAAGGTTGCATGGAATTCATAAACTCGAAAGGCATGACCAGCGATTCGAAAAATCTCTCCTTGGATTTGAAGGCAATCTGCCACACATCGAAAGGTTTGATTGGTAACTGGTGATATCTGGACTTCAAGTCAATCTTGCTGAAATATTTGGCCCCTTTGAGCTGGTCCATTATGTCATGAATTCGTGGGATAGGATACCTATTCTGGACAATGATCTTGTTCAGCGCCTGATAATCAATACAAAGTCTCCAGGTCCCGTCCTTTTTTTGTACCAATACGACTAGGCTCCCATAAGGTGATGAACTTGGCCTGATGTGCCCTTTCTACAACAACTCCCAAATCTTCCTATTGATTTCATCATTCTCTAGAACAGAGCGTCGATACATCGGCCCATTGGGTAGTGGTGCGCCCGAGGTCAGATTGATGGAGTGTTTTCCTTGACAGTGTAGAGTTACCTTTGTGGGTGAGGTGAAGATGTCCCTGTACTCCTCCACAACCTTGTTCATCTGCTACTGCCGCGTGGAGGAGCCTTATTTGGTAGGCCGTGACCACAATATTATTCTTGCCCTGATGGCGAATCATAAGGAAAACAAATTTCCTGGTCTAGGAAATTATCTCACTACCTTGCTTCATAGTGATCAAAGAAATGGTGGTAGGCGGTCCTACCTTCAGTAACTTGTACAACTTATTGCCAAAAGTAATAATAACAGTGCGAGACTTAGACTCATAGACAACATGCCACTTCCACAAGTATGGTTGGCCTAATAATACATCAAAAACTTCAAGAGAAGAAACATCACATAGTACCTCATTTGTGAAGGGCTTGATGCTATAGGGAAGACAATAGTGTTGGCTAAAGAAGAGATCTCGCCCTTGGTGAAGTCACCCGATAGTGTATGACTACGGGTCGATAGGCCTAACTGTTTCATGACCTCTGCTGAAATGAGTTTCTTTTGGCTCTTGCTGTCGATAATGAACTACATTGGAGAATCCTTCAGCCACATCTGCGAGTCAAAGAGCCACTCCCCTTCCTCTTGATCTTCGGGCTCATCCTTATGGATCTTGGTGGTGGCAACGGTGGCACTAGGATCCGCATTGATAATATGCTTCCCTTTGTTGTTCCTCTTGTTAGTTTCCTACTCAGGGTCGGAACATGTATCTGATTAGGAAGCCTTCAACTCGACCACCAATGACTACTTAGCTCGACACTCACTTGTGTTGTGAGTGGGGCTATTATGGAACTCACACCATTTCCTGGTATCTTTCTTTGTCTTCGTGGTGTTTTTCTTTGCTTGTGGCTTCGACGAGTTGTCCTGGGTTGCCCCACCTTGGCTTTTTCCTTTGTTCTGTGGTTTGGGGGCGCCTTTTCCTTGCTTCAGATTTGTAGATCCAAAGTTTCATTTCTTCTGTTTAAATTTCTACTCGATCTTAACAATGTATCGATAGTCGGTGCCAAGCGATGAAATGTTTAGGAACTCCATCTCATCCCGGATGTACTTATATAGACAGTCACGGTATTTGAGTACCAGATGCCACTCAGAATCCTTGATACCTAGCTTCATGCGAAGGGTATGGAAAACATTTGTGAACTTCGACACATCTTGGTCCCTTCCCTACCGCAACATGGTTCACTTTATGTATTTATATTCATAGCTCTCGATAGGATAATATTGTTCCTTGATGGCATCTTGGAAAGAATTCCAAGTGGGTGCGACTGAAAACTATGAAGATTCCCTCGTCCTTTTGTTCATAGTAGATTTCCCACCAGTCCTTGACATGTGGGGTGGATTTGAGGAGTGCAAAAGTAATCTTTTCCTGATTAGAAAAGTCATGAACTAAAAAATATCCTTCCAACAGATTTAACTATCTATCTACGACGTCTAGATATCTCTGGGCTTCAAATATGGGAATGTGAAGGTTAACTTGTACCTTAAAAGGGGTGGCACTTTAAGAGTGGCTGCTTGATGAATATGCGTTGCCTGTGGCTAATGTTGAAGGATCTGGGCATAGTTATCCATGATCGCGTTCCTTTGTCGCTCGAGGGATTCGTCTTGCAATATTTTGAAAGGATTTCCTACCCCCTTGCCTTTATTTTCTTCCGCCATGGGAGGCCGTCAGGGTTTGTGAGGCTAGTCTTTCAAAGGTTCAACTAGTTCGAGCCATAACTCCTTATACCTTGAGGTCGTTAAGGATACACAAAGAAAAACAAAGAAATAAAAACCTCTCTGATATCACAAATTAAGACTTATGCTGGAATGCAAAAAAATACAAATATACGCATAAACACATAGATGAAGCAGAAATAAAATTTCATTTCGCTAATACCAAAGAACTGAAAAATGATTATATACAGAAATGGAAATAAACTAGCTCAGGCGATGGTAGCTTATCTATGAGAAGAGATGTGGTGGATACATGCCTCTGAATTGTATTTCATTGACGCTCAAGGGCCTTTTTATTATTTAACAAGGGAAAACCCTAAAGAACCAAAACCCTAACCCTAGGAGATGGAACACCAAGAGTTTGCGGGCCTTGTTGGCATTAGTTTGGTAGCCAAGTTCTCAAGGTCGTAACTTGGTCATATTATCTCCGTTTGGGGCATATGATACCACGTTGGAAAGATCTATCCGAGTACTACAAGATTTTTCATATGCTTATGGCCCATGTTGTGGACCTAAAAAAACACCGTTTAGGGGGTCAAAACTGCTCTGGAAGTTCAAGACCCGAAAAACTGCTAAAATAGTAAATGCTCCTATAATCAAGGAAACTGATGAAACCGACTAGAGGTCTAGGTGCAATAGGCGGGTGGCCACCAATATCCATCTGGATTAGTCCTCCCTCCTTAGGAAGCAATGGTCCCCATTGCATACAGAGCCTCCATGAGGTGAGAGTTTCTATTGAACCTGGTCCCTAGTGAACCACTTGCGATGGTGAAGGAGTTGGCCCACTTTGACAACTCGATAAAGCTAGATCCTATGTTGGTGAGTGTTCTTGATCTGTGTGTCCATGATAGAACCAGTTGTTGCCTGTTCCATGCAGTCTCGGTTTAACTCCATTGGTGTGAGTTGTTCTACAATGTCAGATGTGTCCAACAATGGTGGAAAGTATGACAAATACGGTACACATTGAATATTGGGTGCAAACCAATGAATGGTGGAACGCTGAGCTCGAAGGCATTTTCCCTAAAGCCTTGGTGATGGTGTATGAAACACAAAAACTGATAGCTTGTTGACTTAAATGTAAAAATACACAAGTGGTATTTAATAATAATAATTTATTATATATAAAAATGTATATGTGATATGAATGTTACAGTGAGGACCTCCCTATATATACCTAAGTAGGCGTCCTTTCGTGACTGGGCATGTCTTTTAGACATGCTTTTTCACTTAACTTAATGACTATTTAACCTAACTAATTTTTTATTATTTAATATTTACATTAATTTTATTTATGTCACTTATTATGAATTATATTCATAACATAGCCATTTCCTTCGGAAGCTTTGTCCTCAAAGCTTTAATACTGTCGATTTTCTTCGCTTAGTGTCTATCGTCTGTCTCAATGTATATAATCTGGCCATCCTCTCGTCTTATAGCTCATCAGTAATATTCCCTTATTCTTTTTTTAATAATAATAATAAAATTTTTAATAAGTCTAATTTTTTTCATTTTTTTTTTTAAATAATAATATTAGATATCATTTTGGGATTCAACTGCATTAAGTAAGTCATTCACGTATGACCATTTCCATAAGAGGTAGTCGTAACTGACTAATTTCTCATGATTTTTGAATAGTTCACTTAGCACTCATTGAATCGGGTGATGCTCACAGGGGTGAAGAAGAGGGATTGAAGAATATGGATTGAAACTAGTGAAATGAATCGCATAGCGTTAATCATCACTTCTGGGGCTTGCACCTGGTAACCAGGACTTTCCAGGAAGTCACCCATCCTAGATCGCCTCTGGCTCAAGTGCGCTTAACTATGGAGTTTTCCCCACAGTCAAGCCCACTTAGCTTGCCACCCCATTTGCAAAACCTTAGCAAGTATTGTGCCTCATGAACCATTCAAGTAGAGATCCCTTCACTCTTTTTGAATTTAAGTATTAGGGGGTTTACACAATGAATTATATTAGATATCATTTTGGGATTCAATTGCGTTAAGTAATTCATTCACATATGACCATTTCCATGAGAGGTAGTCGTAACTGACTAATATCTCATGATTTTTGAATAGTTCACCTAGCACTCATTGCATCGGGTGATGCTCATAGGGGTGAAGAAGAGGGATTGAAACTAGTGAAATGAATCACATAGCGTCAATCATCACTTTCGGGGCTTGCACCCGGTAACTAGGACATCCCGGGAGGTCACCCATCCTAGATCGCCTCTGCCTCAAGCGCACTTAACTGTGGAGTTTTCCCCACAATCAAGCCCACTTAGCTTGCAATGAGTAAATAATAATTAAATTAATTTAATATATATAATAGTTAAATTGATTTAATTATATAAATAATTTATAACGAAGTGATTATAGCGTTGCGTTGAATCGAATCATCATTTGACCAGCTTTGAAAAACTTGTGAAGGCCGGCTTAAACATCTCGTGACAATGTCATCGGGATTCAATGGCGTTGAGCAATGACGATGTATGGTGTTGACCAACTATGTTCGGGTAGGCCAACGAGCTTGGTGGAGGGGTCGACATCGGAAACAGTTGTCGTGTCATTTTGATCGATAGAGATATCCCTGCATATAACATGACAAAAACACCAAAAAACTTATAATGCACGTAATCCATAACTTTTACGAGGCACCACAACCATATGGATTATTCCACGTTTGTGGATATTTTGTAGGGCTCTGCCAATCTGGTAGAGAAGATTACGTGCCACCTTTATATGCCCATTGTGTAGTATGGTGGTTCTCAGCACATCACTCTCCCAACTTTTGAACATTCTGAAAATGCCCAGGATGGCATGCACAACTCCTCTCTGGATTTTGATATACTTTGAAGAGAGCAAGGTCATGGGTTGACAAAAGAGGGCATCGTTGCCAATCCTATCCCTGTAATCCTCAACCCGTGATGCCAAAACCCTAATAAGTTTAAGAACTGAAAGCTGTACTTTAGGATAGGGTGACAACAACGCTAAGGTGAAATCCCTGTTGTTGTCATCCAGCTCGACGAGAGCACGCATCATTTCCTTGGGCGAAGACAACGCCAACACTCAAAAAAATCTCATATTCGAGAGTTGGACTCCATGAATCGACTTATTTTCCGCGTGAGGTCGTCGTCTTATTAGGAGAAGCAAATGGGTGATCACTTCTTTGTGTATGATTGTTCTTCGAGCCGATTTGCTGTGTTTTGTAAGAGATTTCAAGAGACCCAGAGTAAATGCGCCCTTAATCTCGACATCCACTGCAAGGGTTTCAGAAGCGGAAGATATTTTAATGCCGAGTTATAACAAAAACGACTCCCTCTTCACCCATTGCATTGATCATCGATTCTACAATTCTCAAACTCTTTTCTTCTTCATGGATTTGTGTAGCAGATATCTTCCCCATACCAGGCATCATTCCAATCACCCAATTCATAGAACCTATTCGTGCAATAGCACGAGTTTGTTTTAGGAAGTCATTGAAATCAAATTTTGACTCCATGATCTTGTTTTGTAATTCCTCTACCTCTTCTTGTTTCATAACTTGCTGTGCCTTTTCAACAAATGAAAGGACAACTCCCATTCCTAATATGCGGCTAGCCATGCGATCAGGGTAGAAAGGCTCAAGGTCTTCCATGTGTTATCCTTGTCCAACAAATTTTATGAGTTTACCTGATACCTCTCTAACACTAAGAGCTACACCACCCTGATAATCCGCATCTAGTTTAGTGAGTATGGCCCCAGTGATTCCAATTTCCAAATTGAATGTTGCTGCCAAAGCTGCAGCTTCTTGGCCAGTCATTGCATCAACCACAAGCAGAACCTCTGTGGGATTCACAACCTACTTTACTTGCTTCAGTTCATCCATCATACTTTTGCCTACCTGTAGTCTTCCTACAATGTCCACAATGACCACATCCATGCCCTTCTTCTTTGCCTCTTCCAAACCCTGCTTTGCTATTTCCATTGGAGTCACTTTTTTACCCGCTTCATACACAGGGACTTCCACTTTCTTTCCGAGAATTACAAGCTGGTCAATAGCAGTAGGCCTATATACATCGACTGCAATCAACATACAATTCATTCCTTTCTTCTTGAGATAAAAAGCCAACTTTGTACAAGCTGTCGTCTTTCCAACACCCTGTAGACCCACCATAAATATCACAGTAGGTCCAGTTTTTGCAAAATCCAGTTCTGTAACCTCTCCTCCCATTAGTTTCACGAGCTCATCATTCACCACCTTTACTAATTGTTGATCGGACCTAACTCCTTGAACAACTGCCACACCAATGGCCTGTTGGATAATGACCTTTATAAACCTTCAGACAACAGGGAGACTCACATCTGCTTCTAAAAGAGCGCTCTGGATATCCCGCATGGGCTCTGCCATGTTCTCCTTGGTCAAAACATCTTGGTTCCTTAGTTTGGACCAGGCTTCTTCAAGATTGGTTGTCAATTGCCCAAACATTTCTGCTCTTACAAGATACATGAACACGTTCAATGGACAAGTCGAAATGTTGGGGCTTGAAGGATCATTTTCATCTTCATGTTCATTATCATTAGAATCATCACCTTGATCTGTATCATTCTCATATTCAGCACCATCAACATTTTGATCGAATTCTTCTTCTTTTTCTTCTTCCACATTTTTCTCTTCATCATATTTCTTATTATTGATTTCCTTTCAACATTCTTTAACTTTTTCAATTGATTTTTCTAATCGCTGAAATGCTTCTTGAATACTAAACTGCTCAATGCAATCAAGATGTGAACGTAATGGCACATTGTGCGGCGAACAACGTTCAAAGACTCGCATCATTATATTTTGCGCCATGGCTCCGATACCACTGAAACATAAAAAATGATAGCTTGTTGACTTAAATGTAAAAATACACAAGAGGTATTTAGTAATAATAATTTGTTATATATAAAATTGTATATGTGATATGAATGTTACAATGTGGACCCGCCTATATATACCTAAGTAGGTGTCCTTTCATGACTGGGCATGTCTTTTAGACATGCCTTTTCACTTAACTTAGTGAATATTTAACCCAAATAATATTTGATTATTTAATATTTACATTAATTTTATTTATGTCACTTGTTATGAATTATATTCATAATAGTGTATGACCCATATCAGAGTAGCCGAAGCTTGCGGTGGGGCCCAACGAAGTGTTCCTTCTGCAGATGTAGTCAAACTTTGTCACCCACGTGGAACTTATGTTACACTCGATGATGATCATGTCACTACTTGTACTTAGCTTTGGCTCTGTCCAATATGTCATGAACTCGCTGGAAGATGTGACGAATGCGTTCAATGAAAATGTTATCCCTATCAATGTCAGACTAGACATGAGATTAATCTTCCTGAGTAACTGCAAATGGTATGGCCACATCAATGGGACATAGTGGCTGGAATCTTGATCCCACCTAAAAAGTGTTGTGACTAGTTGAGCTATGGAGAGCTTTGTTGTAGCTGTGCTAGACATAGGGGAGGCTTTCATCCCATGTGCATAGATGCTTCGAGTTGCACATGCGCATAATGTGTATGATCATCCTGTTGATGACCTCTGTTTGGCCATCATTTTGGGGGTGGAAAGTCATGGACTTAGTGAGCTTGGTATCTAGTGTCGACCAAAGAATTGGACCAAAATGTACGTAGGAACCTACTGCCCCAATCTGATATAATGGATTGTGGGATTCCAAAGTGTTTCCACACTCGTTCAAAGAAGAGCTTAGCAGTGGCTTCTGTTGTGATACTCTTATTGCAGGCCGCCATAATGGCCATATTAGAGAATCTATCGACGATCGTGAAAATGCAGTAATTGCCATGCTTAGTAGAAGGAAGGCCCACCATGTAATCCATGGAGATGGATTCCCAAGGTCGACTAGGAGTAGACTGAGTAGTATATAGGCCTTGCTTCTTGATGGTTAGTTTGGAAATGACGTAGGCATTGCAAGATCTGATGTACTTCCCAACATCCTGTCGAAGGTTCAACTAATAAAAATACGTCTACAACATTGCCACTATTTTCTCTTCCCCGAAATGTCTAACGACCCGACTATAGTGCGCCTCCCAAATCATCTTGCCATGCTCGCTTGAAGGAACATAGAGGTATCCCAAGTGGCATAATAATGCATCTTGGAGGTGAAAATTCTGAACTTTCTTGCCTTCTAGGAGCACCTGGTATGTGTTTTCGAATTCTGGATCGCTCTTGTAAAGATGCGGCCACCCCTTGTCTCATACCCACAAGAGTCGAGCATAGTCGTTAGTGCTATGACCGATGGTTGGTTGAGGAAGTCTGCAACATTTTTGGTGCTGCCCTTCTTGTACTTAATGTTGAAATTGACCTATTGCAAGTATGTGGTTCATTTTTGATGGTGATTGTTCTGCAACTTCCCTTGAGTCTATATGAACTGCAAGAGTCGATGGTTTGGTTGGATGGCCATTTCCTTCCCTAGAATGTAATGCTTCCATTGTCTGCAGGCCTGCAGAACATAATACATATCTTTGTCATAGGTGTGATACTTTCAGATTGTGTCTAAAAGTGTCTCACTGTGATATGCCACTGGATGCCCTTGATGAGTGAGAAATGCACCAATAACATAGTTAGAGACGTCTGTCTCGATCTCAAACAGTTGCTAAAATTCTGGTAATGTGAGCACTAGTGCATAAAAGAGATGATGCTTCAACTTTACAAACACCTTTTGTTGGGATTTAGACCAAAATAAATTTGCTTTCGCTCCTCCCTTGATGACATGACTCAAAGGGAAAGTGATATGAGAGAACCCCAACATGAACCTGCAGTAGAAGTTGGAAAGACCCAGAAAGCTGTAGAGTTATGTTAGAGTTGTTGGGGCTCGTTAATCCCTACTAAATTGTATCTTGGCTCAGTCCACATGCACACCTTTCTCATCAATGATATACCCCAGATATTGAACCTGGGTCATACCAAAAGTGCATTTCTCCAAATTAGCACACAACTTATGTTGCCGCAGGGTTTGGAGGATCTGTCGGATATGGTGGAGGTGCTCTTTCCAGCTTTGGATGAACATCATAATGTCATCCAAATACACCACCATGAATGAGTTGGTCATGGGTCACAATATGTCGTCTATTAGCCTCACGAAGGTTTTAGGGGCATTTTTCAACTCGAAAGGCATGAACAACTATTTGAAAAGGCCCTCCTTGGATTTGAAGGTAGTCTTCCACATCAGAGGGTTCGATCGGTACCTGGTGATAATCAAACTTCAAGCAGTCTTGCTGAAATATTTTCCCCCCTTGAGCTAGTCTAGAAGGATTTATTTGTGGGATTAGATACCTATTCTGTACATTGATCTTATTCAAAGCCCGATAGTCAATACAGAGTCTCCAGGTCATGTCCTTCTTCTGTACCAACACGATCGGGCTCCTAGAGGGTGATGAACTTAGCCTTATGTGACCTTTCTGTAACAACTCCTAAATCTGCCTCTTGATTTCATCGTTCTCCAGAACATAGCATCGATAGATCGATTCATTAGGTAGTGACACCCCCTGGGTCAGATAGATGGAGTGTTTGAATAGACAATGTAGAGCTACGCCTGTGGTTGAGGTGAAGATGTCCCTGTACTCCTCCACAACCTTGTTCATTAGCTGCTGCCTTGTGGAGGAGCCTTGTTTGGAGGTCGTGGACACAATATTCTTTTTGCCTCGAGGGCGAATCATAAGTAAAACAAAATTTCAGGTCTGGGAAATGATCTTACTGGATTGCTTCTCAATGATCAAAGAAATGGTGGTAGGTGATGCTACGTCCAATATATTGTACAAATTATATCCAAAAGTAATAAACAATGCGAGGCCTAGTCTCATACACAACATGTCGCTTGCATAAGTATGATTGGCCTAAAAATACATCACAAACTTCAAGAGAAGCAACATCACATAGTACCCCAGCTGTAAAGGGCTTGATGCTGTAGGGAAGGCGACATTGTTGGTTGACGCAGAGATCTAGCCCTTGGTGAAGCCACCCGATAATGTATGGCTGCCTGTGTGGTGTGGTTGGTAGACCCATCCGCTTCACGAACTCTGCTGAAATGAGGTTCTTTTGGCTCCTGCTGTTGACATTGTATTGTAGAGGATAACCCTTCACCCACATCTGTGAGTGGAAGAGCCACTCCCTCTCCTCTGGATCTTTGGTCTCATCCTTTTGGATCTTGGCGATGGGAACAATGGAACTAGGATCCGCATCGATAATATGCTTCCCTTTTTCTTTATCCTTGTCGATTTCTGACTCAAAGTCAGAACATGCATCTGATTCGGAAGCCTTCAGCTCGACCATCAATGATTGCTTGGATCAACAATCACTTGTGTTGTGAGTGGGGCTCTTATGTAACTCACACCATTTCCCTGTGTCCTTCTTTGTTTTCGTGGAGTTTTTCTTTGCTTGCGGCTTCAACAGGTTTTCCTAGGTCACCCTGCCTTGTATTTGTCCTTTTTTTGTGGTGTGTGGGCACCTTTCCTTTGCTTCGAATTCGCATATCCAAAGTCTCATTTCTTCTGTTTAAATTTCTACTCGATCTTGACAACGTATCAATAGGTGACGCCAAGTGAGGAGATATCCAGGAACTCCATCTTGTCCTGGATGTACTTGTGCATAATTCCGTGGCACTTGAGTGCCAAATGTCACTCAGAATCTTTGATACTGAGCTTCGTGCGAAGGGTATGAAAAACATTTGTGAACTCTGACATATCTTGGTCCCTTCCTTGCCGCAGCGTGGTCCACTTTATGTATTTATCTTCATAGCTCCCAACATGGTGATTTTGTTCGTTGATGGCGTCTTGGAAATAATTCCAAGTGGGTGCGACTGAAAATTGTGAGGATTCCGTTTCATCCTTTTGTTCAAAATAGATTTCCCTCGAGTCCTTGATATGTGGAGCGACTTTGAGGAGCGCAAAAGTAATCTTTTCTAGATTGGAAAAGTCATGAACTATAAAATATCTGTCCAACAACTTTAACCATTTATATACAATGTCTACATCTATTTGACCTTCAAATATCGGAATGTCAAATTTAACTTGTACCTTAAAAGAAATGGCACCTCCAAAGTGGCTATTGGATGAAGGTGCATCACCTATGTGTAGTCGATGAAGGATCTGGTTAAAGTCATCCATCATCACGTTCCTCTGTTGGTTGAGGGATTCCTCAAAAAATATTTTGAAAGGATCTCCTGCCCCCTTGTCTTTGTTTCCTTTTGCCATGGGAGGCCGTGAGGGTTTGCGAGGCTAGTCTTGCAAAGGTTCGACGAGTTTGATCCCTAACTACTTATACCCTGAAATCGTTGGGGACATGCAAAGAAAAACAAAGAAAGAGACCTATCTATTACCACTGATCCAGACTTATGTTGGAATGCAACAAAATAAAAATATACGCAAAAACACAGAGATGCAACAAAAATAAAACTTCATTTCATTAATACCAAAGAACTAGAATATGCTTACATACAGAAATGGAAATAAACTAGCTGAGGCGATGGTAGCTTATCTCTGAGAAGATATGTGGTGGCTAGATTCCTATGAAATGTGTCACAATGATGCTTAAGGGCCTTTTTATTATTGAGCAATAAGGGAAAACCCCAACTTCATGAGATGGAACAACAAGAGTTTGTGGGCCCTATTGAGGTGCATTGGGCAACCAACATCCCGGGGTCGTAACTTGGTCATATTATCTCCGTTTGATCTGTACGATACATCGTTGAAAATATCTCTCTCAGTACTACAGGATTTTTCGCAGGCCCGTGCTTTTGGTGTGCTAAGAAACTAAAAAAACGCCATTTAGGGGGTCAAAACTGCTTCGGAAGTGGAGGACCCGAAAAATTGCTAAAAATAGTAAATGCTGCTATAATCAAGGAAACTGACGAAACCGACTAGAGGTCTAGGTGGAATAGGTGGGCGGCCACCAATTTCTACCTTGATCAATCCTCCATCCTTAGGAAGTAATGGTCCCCATTGCATATAGAACCTCCATGAGGTGAGGAAATTTCTGTGGAACTTGGTCCCTGGTAAACCATTTGCCTTGGTGAATGAGTTGGCCCACTTTGACAACTTGATATACCTGAATCCTTTGTTGGTGAGTGTTCTTGATCTATGTGTCCATGATCTGATCAGTTGTGGCATATTCCATGCAGTCTGGGTTTAATTCCGTTGGTGTGAGTTGTTTTGCAATGTCGGATGTGTCCAACGATGGTGGAAAGTATGGCCAAAGGCGGTCCACATTGAACACTGGGTGTAGGCCAAGGAACAGTGGAATGCTGAGCTCGAAGGAATTGTCCCCTATAGCCTTGGTGATGGTGTATGACCCATATCAAAGCGGGCAAAGCTTGCGGTGGGTCTTAGCTAGACGTTATTTATATAGATGTAGCCAAATTTTGTTGCCCTCCTGGAACTTGTGTGGCACCCGATGCTAATCATTTCGTTGCTTGTACTTAGTTTTGGTTCTGTCCAATATGCCACAGATCTACGGGAAGATGTGCTGAATGCACTCCATGAAGCTGTTAGCCCTATTAGCTTCAGACTGGACATGAGGCAAATCTGCTTGAGTAGCTGCAAATGGTGTGGCCACACCAATGGGACACATTGGATGTAATCCCAATCCCACCTTAAAAGGGCCGTGATTAGTTGAGCTATGGAGAGCTCTGTTTTAGCTGTGTTGGAAATAGGGCAAGTTTCATCCCATGTGCGTGGATTCTTCGAGTTGTACATGCACATAATGTGTACAATCATCCTGTTGACGACCTCTGTTTGGCCATTAGTTTGGGGGTGGAAATCGTGGACTTAATGAGCTTGGTATCTAGCATCGACCAGAGACTTGACTAAAATGTACTTAGGAAACTGCTGTCCCGATCTGAGATAATGGATTGTGGGACCCCAAAGTGTTCCCACACTTGTTCAAAGAAGAACTTAGCAACAACTTCTGATATGAAACTCTTCTTGCAAGCTGCCAGAATGGCCATTTTACAAAATCTGTCGACAACCACGAACATGCAGTGGTTGCCATACTTAGTAGAAGGA
The DNA here is from genome assembly GCA_000404065.3 of Pinus taeda. Taxonomy (NCBI): domain Eukaryota; kingdom Viridiplantae; phylum Streptophyta; class Pinopsida; order Pinales; family Pinaceae; genus Pinus; species Pinus taeda. The sequence continues at coordinate 22,136 of APFE030322908.1, forward strand.
AGGTCCGACATGTAATCCATGGATATGGATTCCCAAGTGTTATAAAATTAAATATTATGGAGCAATGGAACACATAAAATATTGCAGAAATATAAACACAGAAAACGCACAAAACAAGAGAGACACAAATATACGTGGTTCACCCAATTTGGGCTACGTCCACCTCGAACAGCCAGT
>APFE030322908.1:22332-33809 GCA_000404065.3 Pinus taeda
TTACCAAACCATTCCAACTTTCTGTTAATGAGCACAAGAATAACAGAGCTCTAACTTCATCATCAAAGTTTACCCCTACAGAACATAACTGACTTGTAACAGTATTAAAATCATTTAAATGATCTGCAACAGATCCACCTTCCGACATCTTCATATTAAATAACCTTTCATAAGAAATACCTTGTTGGAGGCCGAGGGTTTTTCATATATTTTCTCCAACGCCTTAATCAAACCCTCTGTCGATGTTTCCTTCGAAATGTTGAAGGCGACCGATGCTGCAAGGCACAACCGTATTGTTCCGAGTGCCTTTCTATCGAGAAGTTTCCATTCTTCATCTTGCATACCCGTCGGCATCTTTTTTTTTTTTCTGCCCAATGGTAGGTATAGATCTTTCTGATACAGATAATCTTCCATCTGCGTCTTCCACAATGAGAAATTTTGGCCGTTAAATTTCTCAACCCTAAACTTACCATCTTCCGCCATTGCTCTCACTCGAACACGGAACCCTTCTTTCCTGCGAGTTTATGAACCAAATAGACCTTCGGCTCTGATACCAGTTAGAAAATTAAATATTACGGAGCAATGGAACACATAAAATATTGCAGAAATATAAACACAGAAAACACACAAAACAAGAGAGACACAGATATACGTGGTTCACCCAATTTGGGCTACGTCCACCTCGAACATCTAGTCCTTCCTTTCTATTATCCAGCAAAATGAAGAGACACAACTTACAACAAATCCGCTGTAATATCCTCTGTTTTCTCTCACAGTCTTACCTCTCTGTTTCTCGCTCATACTGAATACACATCTATCTCACAGCCTCAAATACAATTCCCTCATACAAAGAGAGGGGTTGCCTTCTAGGGAAAAAAACCCTAAACTAAACATAAGTTCTACCGTCAGATCATCCGCCTAATGAACGACCCATATTGACTAGAAATTACTATACTTTTACAAGGCAAATTTAGATCTGTTTTTAGCTTCGGGGGCACTGCCCCCGAGCCCCCGCCGGGGGACTGCTGGCCCCCAGACCCCCCAGCCGGGGGGGATAGGCCCCCCCGGACTCCCGCGGGGGGGACAATTTCCCCCCGCACCCCCCCGCGTGGAGGGGTGTACAAAACTTCCTGGGGTATACATCCGGCTAAAACAAAGACCTCTGAATAATCATGCTCCACACACAACACCAAGGTCGACAAAGAGTAGGCAGAAGAGTATATAGGACTTGCTTCTTTATGGTAGGTTTGACAATGGCGCAAGAAGTGCAGGATCTGATGTACTTCCTAACATCTTGTCGAAGGTTCGAGCAATAAAAATACTTCTACATCACTGACACTATTTTCTCTACCCCGAAATGTCCAACGAGTTCACTGTAGTGCACCTCCAAAATCATCTTGACATGCTTTCTTGAAGAAACTTAGAGGTGTCCTAGGTGGCATAACAGTGCATCTTGGAGGTGAAAATTTGGAACTTGCTTGCATTCCAGGAGTGTCTGGTACATGGCGCCAAATTCTTGATTGCTTTTGTAAATATGTGGCCACCTTGTAGTCTCGTGCCCACAAGAGTCGAGCACATTGGTCAGTTGTCGGCTGAGGAAATTTGAAACATTGTTGGTGCTTCCCTTGTTATGCTTAATGTTTAAATGAAAATGTTGCATCTATGTGGACCATTTCTAATGGGGATCATTCTGCAACTTCTCTTGTGTCTCCATGAACTGTAGGTTCAGTGGTATGCGTGGATGACCATTTCCTTCCCGATAATGTAATGCTCCAATTGTCGGCAGAACTGCACAATGGAATACATCTCTTTGTCATAGGTGGGATACTTTTAGATTGTGTTTGAAAATGTGTCACTATCATATGCCACTGGATGCCCCTGTTGAGTAAGAACTGCACCAATATCATAGTCAGAGGCATCTGTCTCTATCTCAAATGGGTTATGCAGGTCTGGGAATGTGAACACTGGTGCAGAGCAAAGGCGATGCTTCAACTTGACAAACATGTTCTGTTGGAATTCAGACCAAAAAAACTTTTCTTTTGCTCCTCCCTTGGTGACTTGACACAAAGGTCAAGTGATATGAGAGAAATCCAAAATGAACCTGCGGTAGAAGTTGGCAAGAACTAGAAATTTGTGAAGCTCTGTTAGGGTGGTTGGGGATGACTAATCCCAAATAACTTGTATCTGGGTTGGGTCCACATGCACATTCCAATCGTTAATGACGTACCCTAGATATTGAACTTGGGTCATGCCAAAAGTGCATTTCTCCAAATTGACACACAACTTGTGTTGCGAAGGTTTGGAGGACTTGTCGAATATGGTGGAGGTGCTCTTCCCAACTCTGGCTAAAGATCAGAATGTTATCCAAATACACCACCATGAATAAGTTGGTGAAGAGTCACAAGATGTCATCCATCAACATCATGAAAGTTGTGGGGGCATTCGTCAACCCGAAAGGCATGACCAACCATTTGAAAAGGGTCCTCCTTGGATTTGAAGGAAGTCTTCCACACATTGGAGGGTTCGATAGGTACTTGGTGATAACCAGACTTTAAGTCAATCTTGCTTAAATATTTGTCCCCCTTGAGCTGGTCTAGAATGTCATCAACCTGTGGGATTGGATACCTATTTCAGACATTGATATTGTTCAGTGCCCGATAGTCAATACAAAGTCTTCAGGTCTCGTCTTTTTTCTATATCGACACGCCAGTCTTTTTTGGCCCGATGTTCCATTTTTTCAACAACGCTTGAATCTGCCTCTTGATTTCATCGTTCTCCAAAACATAGCATCAATAGATCGGTCCATTAGGTAGCGGCTTGCTCGGGGTCAGATCGATGGAGTGTTTGACCTGAGAATGTAGATGTACCCTTGTGGGTGAGGTGAAGATGTCTTTGTACTCCTCCACAACGTTGTCCATATGTTATTGCCATGTGGAGGAGGCCTGTCTGGAGGCCGTGGCCACAATCTTCTTCTTGCTCTGAGGGCGAATCATAAGGAAAACAAATTCCTGGTCTTAGAAATGATCTTACTACATTTCTTCGCAGTGATCAAATACATGGCGATAGTCGGTGCTATGTCCAGTATCTTGTACAACTTATTGCCCAAAGTAATATTAACAGTGCGAAGCCTAGACTCATGCACAACATGCTGCTTCCACAAGTATGGTTGGCCTAATAATACATCATAAAATTCAAGAGGAGAAACATCACATAGTACCTCATCTATGAAGGGATTGATGATGTAGGGGAAATGAAACTGTTGGATGATGCGGATATCTCGCCCTTGGTGAAGCCACCAGATGGTGTACGACTACCGGTGTGGTATGTTTGGTAGACACAACCTCTTCACGATCTCTATTGAAATGAGGTTCTTTTGGGTCCCACTGTCGACAATGAACTGCAGTGTAGTACCCTTCACCCACATCATTGAGTGGAATAGCCGCTCCCCCTCCTCTAGATTTTCAAGCTCATCCTTCTAGATCTTGGTGGTGCCAATGATGGCACTAGGCTCCGCATCAATAATCTGTCCCTTTCTCATTCCCCTTGTCGGTTTTTGACTCAGAGTCGAAACATGCATCTGATTCAGAATCCTTCAACTCGATTATCAGTGGCTGCTTGGATTTCCACTCACTTGTGTTGTGAGTGGGTTCTTATGGAACTCACACCATTTCCCTGTGTCCTTTGTCTTCGTGGTATTTCTCTTTTCTTGCGGCTTCGGTGGGTTGTCCTGGGTTGCCCCCTTTTGGCTTTGTCTTTTGTTCTACGGCTTGGGAGCACCTTTCCCTTGCTTCGGATTTGCAAATACAAAGTCTCATTTTTTTTGTTTAAAATTTTGCTCGATCTTGAAAATGTATCGATAGGAGGTGCTAAACGAGGCGATGTATAGGAACTCCATCTGGTCCTATGTTGGTCAAAGTTGTCATTGATGTCAATATGGAAATGTTGGAGATGACAAATATTCTTGTGATGCATGCATTACCCTTTTGTGACATTACCCTAAGCCTATGCATAAATGCCTAATCCTAATAGGTCCATTCCATTAATGTCAAGCCTTAAATGAATAAAGAAGGAACCTTTACCTGGAATGCCAAAAACATTAAGATAAAATCCTAAAGGCTTCCATGGATAAACTAATGATGACAGTTTCACAAAATATAATTTTGTGTATGGAAAAGTGACCTCATTTAAGGATGAATTTGGGATAAGCTCAGAGAGGACATTTTACCCTTTCCAACGAGCCCTTACCCTCTAACTCCTCATAGAATGAGAGAAAATATTTTTTCAAGTTGAAATATAATAATTTTTATGCCAAGCCAACATGAGCTAACATGTGCAAGTCAACCTCCCTTAAATGGACATGTATATTCGTTAAAGGTAAAAAACAGTGTAAATATGAATCAAACTCCTCATTCCAACCATCAAATTTGGTGAAGAATACAATAAGGATGCACGAAAGAAGAATGAAGGCTGAGGAGAGCTAAAAGCTACTTTTTGGGCAATTTCGGTTAACTTGTAAGAGGCTTAACCTGTGGAGGACTAACAAGAGGCATACAAAACTTGTGAACAATCAATAGTTCAAGAACTCAGATAGATCTGAAGTATACACTTTTTGTAAAGTTCAAATTGCAGATTGCAACTCGGTGCTTCGATTTGTGAAGGAACAATGAAGAATTAAGCCTCGGTACTCAACCTCAAGCGTATAACCTTAGACCAGTCCTCATCTACAACTTGGTAAGTGGATTGTTACAATGTTTTGGCTCAGACCTTTCTTATACACATTAAACCTAAGGTTGGACAATGATCAGTCTCTTTGAGGCACAATATTGGAGCTTAGAATAGTGTTAAAACCTCACCTCGTACCTATTGCTACACGGTGCTGTAATACGCTTGAAGAACAATCTCATTTTGGAGAAACATGCCTACAGTCACACTTGTACATACCTCAGACTTGTGTTTGTTGGGAGCTCGAACTATACTACAATGAATAGAGAGATCATACTTATGCAAACCCCAGACAAGTTTATAAACAATTTGAAAGGCTAAGATTGACAATCACAACCTTAGACCTTACCTTAGTACCTCAGACTTTGAAAAACTACCTGTGAGAGACCTGAAGTCAATTGTAGAATCTCAGACTTGTGGTGTAACTCGGACTTGAGGAGAAGATAAGGAGCTTAGACTAGTGATGAACTTGTGAAGGGTATGGACTCAGTAATATGTGGCTCATTTTAGAGACTTGGTCTAATCACCCGAGGAGGGAAAGTCACCTATAATAGCTTGGATTGCTGGCTAGGATCTGAATAAGAATTGCAATCTAGTGGTATATCTCAAGAACAGTTCTGTGGAAAGTCACTCAAACTTATACCCTCAGGATTTTGGAGATAGCTTAGACCTAAGGCATAAGACCTTCTTGAAGTGTAATTTGAAGATTAATCTTGGACTCGGCATTGGAGCAACACTTTGAAAGTGGTTTTGAAGCCTAGGTTATAAGAGCAGTCTTGGAACAAACTGAAGGGAATCTTGAAGAACACCTTGAATCTTGAAGAGCTCCTAGGATAATATGTTGGAGAAGCTCATTGTAGACAACTGGAAGAACTATTGAGGATCTGTAGAAGCTGATTATTAGAGACATTTGGAGCTTCCTTGGGAATATTTTTTAGCAGTACTTGGAGTAGTCTTTGAGGATAGTTTGGGATATATACATTTTGAATAGAAGCATTACCAAAGCATTGTTGAAGATCCCTTGAAGGTAGGAGGGCAGATCTATTGAGGACAGTGGTTGGCAGTTCTTTAATGCAGGCTAGATAACTAGAGCACTAGAGAACTTTGTGAAGCAACATATTAAAGATTTGTGGAGACCCTTGGAGATCATGATGCATTGTTGAAGCCATCATGATGTGACCTTGGATAAATTGTTTGGGTAAAATGAAGAGAAGTGGTGACACCTTCCAATAAGACAGAGTTGTCATTGATGAGCTAAGAGCTTTGGAGATTGATTGAGGGCAATGTTGAAGGTGAAGATATTGTCAGGGCTTATTGCATAAGATATTGGGAATCTTGAAGAATCGTCGAATCCATATTAAAGATCTGAAGCAGTGGGTTGGAGCCCTAGAGGATAGGAGTCCTCAAGAAGACTAGGTTGGAGCCCTAGAGGTTGATGCCTCATAGAGACAAGGAAGGAGCCTTGGGGAGATAGGTTTGGATCCTCATGAAGTCCAAATCGATGCTTGGAAAAGTACAGGTTGGAGCCCGGTGGATTGGAGATTGGTGTCTTCATCTTTTGTTGGAGCCCTAATTTTTATTGTACTCAATTTATTGTAAGAAGAGGATTGGAGTCCTTGATATATCTTATTAATAAAATTATTAATCTATCATTTTTCATTTTGTGTTCTAATTATAAGTGATCTTAACTAGTAAAAATAACAATTGAAAAGAAACACTGATTCACCCCCCTTCTCAATATTTCCAACAATTGGTTTTAGAGACAGTGCCTTCACTCAAAGCCTAACAACTTGAATATAGATTATTAGAACACAAATGGAAAAGGAAAGGAAGAAAGCCTCTAATTCTTCTAAAGATGTCTCTTATTCAACCATGAAAATAGAAGAAAATCAAATGGGGAACTCTCCATTGTTCAACAAAAACTTTGATAGATGGAAGGAAAGAATGAAGAATTTTTTAATGGCTCAAGGTTTTGAAGTTTGGGAATCAATTATTATTGAAAGCATGATGGAAGAAGAATCAAAGGAATATAATGCAAGAGTGATAAAAACAATCTTGAGTGGGCTACCAAATCCTATAAACGCCAAAGTGGAAAAGTGTTCATCGACAAAAGGTATGTGGGACAAACTTCAAGATATTCACTCAAAAGGAGCATTGATCATGACCTCTAGCAAAGAAGATGATGGAAAGCAAGAAGGAAATCTAGAACCCATAAAGGATGTTGAAAACAAGAGTGAAGACATCAAGACCAAGGAGGACCTAGAAGATGACGTAAATGAAGATCTCAAGGAAAAACTTGTAGTTGCCCTAGAAGAGATAAGCAATTCGAAAAAGTAAAATGAGAAGTTCAAGAAGAAATCACAAGATGGTGACCATGACCTTGACAAGACAAGGAAGGAAGTTGACCTATTTAAGCTTCAAGTACAAGAAAGAGATAAGGAGCTTCCCAGGATTAAGGAGGAATTTCATCAAAGGAAGAAAATGCATCATGAAGAAGTCATATCCATGACAAATAAGTTATATAAAGAAAATAAAAGGGAAGAAAATTTTTCAATCCATATTGAACAAAGACATGAAGGCTTGAACAAACTTGAAAGAAAAAATGGTCAATACAAAAGGCTTCCTCCCTTAAATCTCACTTGGAAGAAGCAAAGAAACAAGCACAAGGAGCTGAAAGGGTGATGGAAGTTTTGACCCTCCTGGAAGGACAAGTCGATGAAGCTGAAATTTAGGAAAGAAATACCATTATATGCCAACTAGAAGAAAAGGATGAAGACATCACCAAATTAAAATTAGAAATCACCTCACTTAAAGCCCAATCATGTGAAGCAACATGAATGAAGGAAGAAATGGAGAACCATCTAGCAAATAAGAATGAAGAATGCAAGATGATGAAAGAAGAAATTGATCTCCTAAAGAAAGAAGTTGTTCATATGAACAAGAGTCTAAAGAGCTCTTAAACCCTAGATGCCATCCTAAGTCATCAAAGATCTCCTCTTGATAAATTAGGGATTTGTTATGTAGGTGAATCCTCAAACAAGAATGATGCAAACCCTAATTCTTAAAACAACAAGGATGCAAAGAAGCTTGGAATAAATATTGATGCCCCCAGTTCCAACAAAACCAAGGATAAGAGTCAAGATGACATTGGAAGAAACCATACTCCAAGAAGATATGCAGATGGTGTCACAGATGCAAGAGGCAATAGATCTCATGAAAGGATCCCACGACATAATGACTTTAAAAGTACATCAAGGCAATCTCCATCCTCTAGGTACCAAAGTATATTTTTTGGTTATTTCTATTCTTGTACAAATTTTGGGCACATGGAAAAGGATTGTACGACATACGCCAAGGACAAATATAATGGCCCACATCAGCTTCTTAGAAGCAACTTTGCAAGAAGAAGTCATGATTCCTCATTCATGAACAAGATGAAATGCTTCAAATGTCATGATATTGGACATATGGCTCGTGATTGTAACTTGAATTGGTTTCCTAAACAAGATAAACACATGAATACCAAGCAAGAAAATAAAGTTACACAAGTATGGAGAAGGAAGCAAATTGGATAATAAAGCCTCTTGAACACTCAAGACACCAGCTCACGTTATTGATCTAATGAGTACATCTTTGGTAGATATGATATTACAAGTTTTGAGGATGAAATTCTTCAAAAAAGGAGACCATGCATACTGTTAGGGGGAGCTTCTGATTCTTGTCTATTCTTTCCTATGAAACCCTTGATGAGTCACACATGGACGATCATCTCTCGGAAATAATTCCATTGAAGAAAATCATGGTATTGTGTCTTCATTCCACATCCATTGTTTGAGATGTCTTCCACTTGATCACAAGGCAACAATATTTCTTGTCTTGGGAAAAAAAAAGATTCAGAGGAGTTTATGCAGGGAGGGGGAAATGGTTGATCATCTACCTCATCCATTTCCATGAAGGCATGCAAACGCTTAGGGGGAGAAAGTTCATTAAAGAAGAGAACCATACTAGGGGGAGCAACATAACTATCATGAAGAACAATCATTAATGAAGAAAATATGACGAAGCAACATGTCAAGACACAACTTCATAGGGAGTACTTGGGCACCCCATTTTCCATTGATGTCAAAGGGGGGAAAATTGTTGAAAGGGAAAGAATATTGCCATCAATGACAATGGGGGAGACTGTTGGTCAAAGTTGTCATTGATGTCCCTAAGCATAAGCATAAATCCTTAAAAGTTAATACTAATAGGTCCATTCCATTAATGTCAAACCTTAAATGAATAAATAAGGAGCCTTTACCTTGAATGCCAAAAACATTAAGATAAAATCCTAAAGGCTGCCATGGATAAAATAATGATGACAATTTCAAAAAATATAAATTTAGGATAGAAAAATGACCTCATTTAAGGATGAATTTGGGATAAGCTCATAAAGGACATTTTCCCCTTTCCAACAAGCCCTTACTCAACCTCTAACTCCTCAGGGACCGAGAGAAAATGATTTTTCAAGTTGAAATATAATATTTTTTATCCCAAGTCGACATGAGTTAACATGTGCAAGTTAGCCTCTGTAGGAACCCGATTCCTATTAATAGAGCCTTATTCTATTATACACTAACAGATCTATTATAGTGTTGATTTGCAAGTAATAAAAGAAGCTTTCTGACCTTCTCGCAAAATTTTAAACATTTAACATCTAATCATTTTATCATAACAACATAAATTAAGATGAGCATTCCATTGATATCAACTTAATAAGAGTAGTTCATGGAAAAATACCTGCTCCGGCGGTTGATGATGATACCTTTGTTGGATGGCTCCAGCTGACAGCTCCTTCTCACCGACCCAACCGGATTTACCACCCATCCAACTAGGAACAAATTCCTAGCCTAGGAAACCTCCACAGGTTCCCTAGCCCTCCGTGCCCAAGTCCAACCAGATATAGTGTGTCCTAAAAGAGAATGTGCAAACCATATAACAATACTCTCCTCCTCTCAAACCCAAGAAACCTCCATAGGTTTCCAAGGTCTCCCCAAAATCATAACAAGTCCCAACAATCACAACCAACCCCCACAATCATGAGCAAAACCTCCCCAAAACTCCCCCCCTTCTCTCTTCTCCCTTCCCTTTTTATACCCTCCTTCCCTTCTCCATCTCAACCACCTCTCATTAATGTCATTCACTTCTCACCCATCCCTATAGTTGACTTCTCTTCTCCCAAGTAAGCTAGAAGTACATTTGGAAATGTGAGATGTAATTACATGGAGAGGACCATGTCTACTCCTTAGTAAATGTGAGGGTACATTGGGTAATGTGAAATGAATATATTTATTGATAATGAGTTGGAGAGGACTATGTCTTCTCCCAAGAAAATGTGAGGGTACATGGGGGAATGTGAAATGTAATTACATGGAGAGGACCATGTCTTCTCCTTAATAAATGTGAGGGTACATGGGGGAATGTGAAATGTAATTACATGGAGAGGACCATGTCTTCTCCTTAATAAATGTGAAGGTACATGGGGAAATGTGAAATGTAATTACATGGAGAGGACCATGTCTTCTCTTTAATAAATGTGAGGGTACATTGGGTAATGTGAAATGAATTCATACATTTTGAATTAATGGAAGGAGACCAAATTCTACCCAATATTCAATTTGAGAAGGTAAGTGGAGAATTTAAATAATGGAAATCATGAATTTATATTAGACCTACATTTCTAAATATTTTTAGATAATGTAAACATTAACAAAATTTGTAGGATAAGATTTAAGTGGGGCATTACATACACCCCTCCTTCAGAAAACTTCGTCCCGAAGTTAGAATGAAAAGATGCAAGGATTTTGAAAGCATAGCACCGGAGAGAGTTATAGTAATGAAATCGAATAAGTATGGCAATGAAATTTCTTTCCATCAAGAGTCTCCAACTGATCTATATCCTCCTATCCACCCCGGCCTACTTCCGTTCCCGCCCTATCCGTCCTCTGCTGCTTTATCAATGGCAACGACCATACTAACCACTGATAAAACCATCATGGTGGGAGTGTCGAATACATCGACCTAACTTCCCCCAGCAGGCAACTGGCAATCGTCATCACACGTCTAGGGGGAGCGTTCAGCTGTCCTCTCCACGATTCCAGGTTTCGGAGGATACACGGTGGGAAACACCTCCACCCCTCCTTCACAACACAGACCACACTACAGAGCTGGTTGGACTTGTCATCGAATAATCCAGTCAGGTCGTCTTGTCACCTGTCATTTGCATTTTACTTGTGTCATAAGAGTGCATATCAAGTAGATACCAAATGTAATAGAACAATGTGCATTATACCTTCCCCATGAGATGTCTCAACCTTCCCTCAATGGAAGAGTAGCTCTCGGCTATCATATAATTCTTTCTTCCTGCAGGTTAGCTCTCATTCATGCATTTATACAACAACAAGACGTATAATCATCACATTATTGAGTCTAGTCTCCATATGTCACTTTGTAGTTCATACTGGAACAATCATAGTTTCACTACGTCATTCATTAGATAAATCATATCTACTTAAGCCCTACATGAGACGACAATAGCTCTGATAATTCATGTACTAGCTAAATCATCACCAAGTAAGTCATACATCAAATGTTTCCATCATCAAAATCAAACCTAAGTAGTTTCGCATGTTCAACCAAATGCATCAATATTACATAATGTTCATGAATAAATAACATGGAAATAGGATCTTAACATAGGTAGCTATCTAAGTCAA
>APFE030322908.1:33829-58508 GCA_000404065.3 Pinus taeda
TAAAATGATTAGATGTTAAATGTTTAAAATTTTGCGAGAAGGTCAGAAAGCTTCTTTTATTACTTGCAAATCAACACTATAATAGATCTATTAGTGTATAATAGAATAAGGCTCTATTAATAGGAATCGGGTTCCTACAACCTCCCTTAACTGGACGTGTCTATTTGTTAAAGGTCAAAACTAGTATAAATATGAGTTTGAACTCCTCATTCCAACCATAAAATTTGGTGAAGAATATAGTAAGGATGCACAAAAGAAGAATGAAGGCTGAGGAGAGCTAAAAGCTATTGGTTGGGTAATTTAAGTTAACTTGTGAGAGGTTTAACTTGTGGAGGATAGAGAAGAGGCATACAAAACTTGTGAACAGTCAACAGTTTAGGAACTCGAACATATTTGAATTATACACTTGTTGTAAAACCCAGGTTGTATATTACAACTCGATGCTTGTATTTGTAAAGGAACAATGAAGAATTAAGCCTTGGTACTCAACCTCAGGGGTATAACCTCATACCAGTCCTCACCTACAAATCGGTGAGTGGAAAGTTAAACTGTTTTGGCTCAAACCTTGCTTATACACATCAACCTTAAGGTTGGACAATGACCAGTCTCTTGGATGCACAATTTTGGAGCTTGGAACAGTGTGAAAACTTCACCTCGTAGCTATTTCTACATGGTGCTGTAATACACTTGAAGAAAAATCTCATTTTGGAGAAACACACCTACAGTCATGCTTGTACATACGTCAGACCTATGTTTGTTAGGAGCTCAGATTATACTACAGTGAGTAGAGAGCTCGAACTTTTAGAAGATCCCAGACCAGTGTATAAACAATTTGAAAGGCTCAAATTGACAATCAAAAGATTAGACCTTAACTTAGTACCTTAGACTATGAAACAAGTACCTATGAGAGATCTCAAGTCAATTGTAGAATATCAGATTTGTGGTGTCTGATGGAACTTGGACTTGAGGAGAGGACAAGGAGCTCGGACTGGTAATGAACTTGTCAACGGTTTGGACTCATTAATATGTGGCTCATTTCAGAGACTCGATCTAATCACTCGAAGAGGGGTTGTCACCTATAATAGATCAGATTGCTGGCTAGGATATGAAGAAGAATTATAGTCTGGTGGTATATCTCAAGAATAGTTATGTGGACATTCAATTAAAATTATACCCTCATGCTTTTGGAGATAGCTCAAACCTAGGGCATAAGACGCCCTTGAAGTGTAATTTGAAGATTGATCTTGGACTAGGCATTGGAGCAACACTTTGAAAGTATTTTTGAAGCCTAGGTCATAGGAGCAGTCTTGGAACAAACTAAAGGGAATCTTGAAGAACACCTTGGATAATATCTTGGAGAATCTCATTATAGACATCTGGAAGCACTATTGAGGATCTGTAGAAGCTAATTATTAGAGACATTTGGAGCTTCCTTGGGAATATTTTTGAGCAATACTTGGAGAAGCCTTTGAGGAAAATTTGGGCTATATACATTTTGAAGAGAAGCATTACCAAAGCATTGTTGAATATCCCTTGAAGTTTGGAGGGTAGATCTATTGAGGACAATGGTTGGAAGTCTTTAATGCAGGCTAGATAACTGGAACATTGGAGAATTTTGTGAAGCAACATATTGAAGATTCGTGGAGACCCTTGGAGATCACGATGTATTGTTGAAACCATCATGATGTGACATTGGAGAAATTGTTTGGGTAACATGAAGAGAAATGGTGACACCTTCTAATAAGACAAAGTTGTTATTGATGAGCTAAGAGATTTGGAGATCGATTGAGGGCAGTGTTGAAGATGAAGATATTGTTAGGGATTATTTTATAAGATATTGGGAGCCTTGAAAAATCGTCGAATCCATATTAAAGATTTGAAGTAGTGGGTTGGAGCCCTAGAGGATAGGATTCCTCTGGAAGACCATGTTGGAGCCTATACCAGTGAGAGGGTTGGAGCCTTAGAGGTTGGTGCCTCATAGAGACAAGGTTGGAGCCTTGGGAAGATACGGTTAGAGCCCTAATTTTTATTGTACTTGTTTTATTATAAAAAGAGGATTGGAGTCCTCGATATATCTGATTAATGAAATTATTATTCTATCATTTTTCATTTTGTGTTATAATTATAAGTGATATTAACTGGTAAAAATAAAAATTGAAAAGAAATATTGATTCACCCCTCCTCTCAATATTTCCAACATCTTGGATGTACTTGTTCAGACAACTGTGGTACTTGAGTACCAGATGCCGCTTAGAATCCTTAATATCCAGCTTCGTGTGAAGGGTATGGAAAAAAATTGTGAACTCCGACACATCTTGGTCCCTTCCCTGTGACATCGTGGTCCACTTTATATATTTATCTTCATAGCTCCCGACAGGGTAATATTGTTCCTTGATGGCATCTAGAAAAGAATTCCAAGTGGGTGCGACTAAAAACAGTGAGGATTCCCTCTTGTCCCTTTGTTCGTAGTAGGTTTCCCACCATTCCTTGACGTGTGGGGTAACTTTGAGGAGTGAAAAAGTAATCTTTTCCCGATTGGAAAAGTAATGAACTGAAAATTATCCTTCCAATAGATCTAACCATCTATCTACGTCGTCTGCATCTATCTGACCTTAAAATATGGGAATTTCAAAGTTAAGTTGTACTTTAAAAGGAGTGGCACCTCGAGCATGGCTACTAGATGAAGATGCGTTGCCTATGGGTAGCTGCCGAAGGATTTGACAATGTTATCCATCATCGCGTTCCTCTATCATTTGAGGGCTTCCTCGAGCAATATATTGAAAGGATCTCCTGCCCCCTCATCTTTCTTTTCTTCCGTAATGGGAGGCCATCGGGGGTTGCGAGGCTGGTCTTGCAAAGGTTCAACGAGTTTGAGCTCTAACTCCTTATACCCTAACCTCGTTGATACCACTGATCCAGGCTTATGCAAGAACGCAACAAAATACAGATATACGCATAAACACATAGATGCAACATAAGTACATCTTCATTTCATTTATAGCAAAGAACTGAAATATGTTTACATACAGAAATGGAAATAAACTAGCTCGGGCGATGGTAGCTTATCTCTGAGAAGAGATGTGGCATCTACATGCTTCTGAATTGTGTTACTGTTGTACCTTGAGGGACTATCCCTGGCTGAGTAGGGATTTGTGCACAAGACATTTGCTGAAAATTGAAAATTGATTTATTTTTTGTCCCATTGTCTTGTAAAACCCGAGAATATTTATTTTAAACCCTTTAGTCTGAAATATATGAACAATACTTCTCAAGTGGCCTTCAAATGTTGAATACAAATGAACAGGAAATAGTAAGAAGTGCTGGTGAAAGTTTCAGATAACATGTTGTTTACAGATAATATTTTATCTTTGACTTAGAAGAAAATGTAATTAGCATGCAATGGAATTTGAAAAGAAGAGTGTTTTTTTAAGGATTTCTAACCTTAGATTTACAGAAACTTAGAACCAAAGAATTTAAAAATTAAGGCCCGACTACTTCAATTCTTTCGAATGAAGAAAAGACACATATGATGTAATAGAGAAGACAAATCATACCCAACAGTTTCTGGAAACATTGTGAAAAGATATATTCAATATCATATGAAGATCCAAAGTACAAAACTGTAGTTTCTCCTGAGGCACCAAAATTCTGGAACCCTCATTCATCTTCTTCAAGTTGTTATATACAAAATTTTCGAAAGGAAAATTATGGGAACTGTCAACTTCCTAAACTACCTTACATTCGATCATTACATTAAAAAATAAATATTACATGACTTCATAAAATAAAAACTATTAATAAATAAACCACTTTTTCATTCAATAATCTGTGAATGCGGGACAATAGAAGGTTATGCTTCTGTAGTGTTTTCTTATGGAGACATCCATTCCCTGCATTTTCTCCAAGCTTCTGTGCTTGTTCCGGGACATTTGATAAACTTTAGTTGAGCCATCCTGAAATTGGTAACCCTACTATATGTTGGCTTCTCAATGAAAAGAGTCTTCATCATCTAGAGGAGTTGAAAATATTTATGCAAATAGCTAACGATGGTAATTCCTTTCAGCACTGCAGTCTTCTCATGTGGGGAACTAATTTTTCTTTTAGCCTCCACCAGTAATGTTTCATATGTTTCCCAAGGTAACAAATTTCCTTGCTGGTCCCAACTGGATGGTAAACGAACTCTAATTCTTTTGTCAAAAATGACATTGAAATTCATCATTGCTTCCTTGACTTCATTTAGATTATTCTCTGTTGATTGCTTATACGAATTCTTCACTATCATCTTATTGATCTCCATTATATGTGAAATTATGTCCTCTACCCCAAATTCCTTTAGCTCCTGTGCTAACCTAGAAGTTAGAAAGTCAATCATCTTCTTAGCAAGTTGGGCTCTTTGCTGTAGTTTTTGTTTGTTAGCCATGATGATTACTTCTAAGTCTCTAACAATTATTTTTTATTATTCCATGATGACCAAAAATTTCCACATGTTCTTCACTGTATTATTTATATCATTCCACAATATTTCCCTTTCTTGTATAAGGGACATGTTTCCTTTCACCTTTTCTTTCAACTCCTTGATCTCTTGGTGAGCAATTTGATAATCTTTCATGTACTTCTCTACAGTTTCCTTGGACATCAGTAATTCCTCTTCCGTGGTCTTGATAATTTTCAGAGCATTTTCTAAATTTGTTTGTTTTTTCCTTAGTTCACTTTTAGCAATTTGTATCTCAGTCATAACCCGAGTTAACTTAGCAGTGGGATCCTCTGAGTCTGCTTCTACCACAATTCTACAGACATGTGAATCAATCTTCTGCTGTAGAACAAGATCCATTTCTTTTAATTTTGTTACCTCTTCATTTCTTTGCAAAATATCTTGAACCAACATTTCTTTTTCTTTTTCAACTTCTACCACCTTTGTAGCCTTTGGATGTTCTACAGAAGGAAGCTTCATTTTCTTCCTTAACACCTGAATCTATGTTTTAGCACCTTCTAATAATTTTTGGACTATAGTTCCATCTTCTGGGTTCACTCCAATTTTAACAATCAAAGTTTTCAATTCTTCATTTTGGGTATTCAAAGCTCTAGAATTAGCTTTCTCCAGCTTCAACTGATTCACTACTTTTTCTAGCATACGTTCAGCCTTAGTAGCAACTAAGAAAGATTTGTTCAAATCATTAAAAATAATTTGACCAGTTTGCATATGAAGATTGATCTTATCAGGCAGATGAATTTTCTTTGCATCTACCGTTAGATTAACAATCTTAAAACCTGCTGATGATGATACAAACATTGTTGAAGGATGAGAAAAAACAGTTTTCATCTGACTTATTTCTAAATTCATGGCTGACAGTAACCTCATTTTATATTTAGAGGAAATTTGAGCCTCTGACTAAGACTCCATATTCTCTCTAATCTTCTTGTTTCTTTCCTCAACCCGCAAAAACATTTGTTTAATTACAGACACAAAAATTTGAGAAGCTTCTTCTAGAATAGGAGAAGAAGGTGTAAAATTGTCTCCCCTAGCTGCAATTGAAAACCAGGAACTGATGATGAACTGGCTTCATCAAATAATTTTTTTTGTTTTTTTCCTGCTCTATCCACTTACTCAACTAAATCAATCACCTCTTCCCTACCTCCAATTTCTTTTCAGTTGGGAGAGGGGTTTCAATCTTTATGCTCCCTAATGAAGTAGATTTTCCCTCATTAGCCAAATTTTCAATTTATGGTCTAGACTCATGTATAAAAGGAGCATAATCATTCCCCACTCTTCTATTTGAAATTATATGACATGGGTCATAGGCCCATTTTTCTCCCAATAATAAATTCATCTCCAACATTTTCTGGACTTCTTTTGCTGCCTATCTCGTATTCACATTAAAAGATCCAATAGTTCTAGGTATTATGAAAAGATATCCTTTCCTTGCAGGCACAAAATGTATTTGATCTACATTTAAACTCTGCCTTATGAACTTCAAAGCAAACAACCTCACAGGAACAAAAGTTGGCAACCTGTAGGGCGCAATGTCAGCTCTATACAATCTGATTTCTACAGGATCTTCAAAAGAAAACAAATATCCAACCTTTTCATCTTTGCTCAATTGAAGAAGAGCTTGAGATTTTGGTAACAGACATGGTGCAGGTGAAAAATTTATGATTGAATATACTATTGAGAGGGAAGAGGAAGCAAAACCAAACATGTTTTCATTTTTAGGATCACTCCTTACTGTATCAATCTAGAAGACTACTGGGTTCTTATTTTTGTGAGGATCCATAATGTTCAACCCCAAATGCATAAAAATTTCAACATGGGTATACAGGAACAACTAACTTATTAGGGAGGGAAATCTGAAGCAACCAGTGAATGAAAGATTCATGAACTGAGCAATAATCACTCCTTCCCAAAAAGCAGGTATATCTAAAACAACATTAGGTTTCATCATCACACTAAACATCCCCAAAACTACTTTATCAATCACTATAGTGTCCTCTTTTCCCAAGATTTTGGATAAAATTTGAAGAATAGGTTTAACATCTTCAACAAAATCATCTAAAGGAAATTGAGCTAATTCCAAAAAAAATTGCTTTCCATCAGATATAGGTAAAAGATGATTAGAGCATATTCTGGTCCAGATAAATCTTGGAAATAGGCAAATAGGGATTCTTCAGAGAAAGAAAAATATGAATCCACAGAAGGATACCACAATTCTTGTTGGATTAGAAGTGAAGATACCTGAAAAATATTTTCTCCTAATCTATTGATAACAAAGCATTTCTGGGGATACATTGTTGAGACTAGTCAATTGATAAAATCTGGAAAAAGAGAGGTCTGAGGAACAAATGATGAAAAAACACCTAACGTTATTACTAAAACATAAATGGGAGAATTAGACTGGTTTAGATGAATATGATGATAAAATTCAAGGTGGTTTACAAGACAGATAGTATCAAATATGTCCCTTTCTGTGTCCATGAGGGGAATATGAGAGGATGATCCAGTTAAAGCAACTTTTTTGGCCATTTTAATAGATAGATGACGACTAATTGGGATATAAATATCTGTTGTTGACGGGTTATGATGATTGGGATGCTAACTGGAGTTTTCAGAGTATTCAAGAGCCAAAGTGAGAGGACAAGTGAAAAAGAATGACTAGGGAATGAGATTTTATAGGCAATATGGAATAATTGCAAAGGGAAAACAACATTTATTATTTTTGTGGGAAATTTAATTTCTTGGTAGGATGAATTTAATGAATGATGGAAAAATTAGGATGATAGTTGGCAAAAGGGGGATGACATGGTAGAGAAATGGGTGGGGTCTAGCTCGCTTGATGACGTAACTGGCTCGCTTGATGACACGATTGCTGAGGGACTTATCTGTAAGGGGAAATTTTTGGAGTAGTGCCTGCGCAGCTAATCTAGGCCGTCGATCTTAGGTCAACGCGCCCAACTCTAAGTCTTTGCGGAGGCACCCCTTATGATAACCATCAAGCATTTTGTGGTGTCAGGATTGCACCATCGTGCAGTCCCCATCAGTTTAACTCATCTCCGACATTCAACTTGTTTTTTTTTTAGCCTTGCAGCCCTCGACACACGATGCCACATTCACTTAATGAAACTTATGTCAAGTTCTTGGCGCCAATGATTAGTCCTTAATGAAATACCTTAATAAGAACTAAATAATTTCAATATGATAAAAACTGAACTATCTTTCATCTTTGTTGTAATAAGAGCTTCGGCGTAAATAAATTATTTAGTAGGCACTCACCCTTACTTATCAATCCAACCTGTAAGTAGATATTATTAAATGAGTATTTAATAACCTTATAAACATATAAAATATGATATTACATAAAATTATAATTATCATTCCTATAACAATCATTCATATATTTAGTTAGTTATTAATTTGACCATTAGATTTATATATTTACTCATTTTCTCCTAACATCCTGTTTTTATGATTATGAATAGAATTCAAGGTCTCCTTTAGGATTAATTTATTAATAACATAAAAATATTTATTGAAATATATTACTTGTAATACTAATAAAATAATATCAATAATAAAAATATTAAATTTACTTTGTTACCTAATAAAATAATATCAATAATAAAAATATTAAATTTATTATGTTACCTAAGTCCTAGGGTCAAATTCAACCTCGTAAAAAGAAAAAGATAATATTAATTATTTATTTAATAACCTTATAAACAAATAAAATAGGATATTACATAAAAGGTAAGAATTATAATTTCACTAACGAATTAACATACTTTTAATAATAATTTACACATAGAGTTAGTTATTAATTTAAGAACCTATGACCATTAGAATTATATATTTATTCATTTACTCCTAACATCCCATTTTTTGAGGAATATGAATGGCCTCTATTAGTATTAATTTATTAATAACATAAAGATTTTTATTCAAATATATGTCGTGTGATACTAATTTTACTTATTTCTAGAAATAAAATAATATTAATATTATAAAATAATAAAAATTTCAAATTTATTATTATAATTTGTTACCTTGGTCCTAGGGTCAATTATAGCCGTTTTATAGCCGTTAGAGTCTCTGCTATGTCTATTTAACTTGCTTTGCCAGATCTGTCTTCAACTTGTCCTGACGATGAACCACACTTGTTGGTTCGAAACGCGTCGACAAAGGTCTTTCTCATGTGATTTACGCCGAAGCTCTTATTACAACAATGATGGATCACAGAAGCCTCAATGATACAATCTTTCATCTTATTTATCTTTTTACTTGAGTATTTGATTTTTTATTTTTAAATAAGGTAATATATATACAACATAGCCCAATTTTAAAACGAGTTACAACATCTGGCTGCACCTGGGGATAGTGCTTTGGAAAGAAAAAAACACTAAGAACATACGATCAATTCCTTCACCTCGGGCATGGAGTCAAAGTGTAACTTTACACATTACAATGGATAACTCACTGATATATTTACAATGATCTCACCGAAATATACAATGATGAAATAAAATGTAGGCCAGTGCTGGAAATAATGTTTGAGGTACTACCCATTCACTGGCAGCTATTGAAGTTCACCATCCAAATTCTCCAAAACAAAAGTATTGTTTGCTCTAGAATCTGCAATTTTGAAGGGACCAATCGACAAAGGATCAAACTTGGCATGTTTTCCTTTGTCTTATCTCCTTTTATCCCATCTGAGAACTAGATCACCTAGATGAAAGATTATTTCTTTAGTTTTTTTGTCAAATATCATTTTCATTTTCTCTTGATAATTTATCAAATTCTCCATGACTTTTTCCATGTTTTCATTGAGTTCTATTAACTGGTTCATTCTCCTAGCCAAGGGACTTGATTCTTCCTGAACATCTTGGACCAATACTGCAACAGGTTTTATTAATTGACTTGGAAATAAGACAACTGCTCCATAAACAAGTTCAAATGGTGACTTCTTGGTGGATCTTCTTGGAGTTACTCTACTTGCCCATAGAGCAAACTTCAGTTTAGTATCCCAATTCTTTTGATTTTCTGCAATAGTCTTTTTAAGTATCTTCACTAGATTTTTATTAGAGGATTCTGCTAACCCATTCCCTTGAGGGTGATAGGTAGTAGAGTGAGACAAAATTACATTACACTTTTGATAGAAATCTAGTAATCTAGCAGATTTAAGAAACTGTGCATTATCTACTACTAACCTTTTGGGACAACCAAACCTGTTAAAGATGTTCTCCTCCAAGAATTTAATCACCACTAGATCATTTCTTTTTCTGTTAGGACAACTTCCACCCATTTAGTAAAATAGTATATATCTATCAAAATCCATTTATACTGCCCACTAGATGCTGGATTGATTTCCCTTATGAAATCCAATCCCCACTGCCTGAAAGGTTCCTTTACAAACACATGAATTAAAGGTAATGGTGCCAATTTTTTCTTCTCAACAAATACTTAACATTTTTGTCAAACCCTCACCAATTTATAAACATCTGAAAACAGACAAGGCCAGAAAAAACCAGCTTTTAAAATTTTATGAGTTTTCACCTTCCATCCATAGTGACCACCACAAAGACAAACATGGCATTCATTTACAATTTGAATGATTTCTCCTTCTGTCAAGCCCAATAATAGGACTCCAACAAGATCTTTCCAATATAGTTTCCCATTTGTTATTACATATCTCTATGCTTTTAATCTCAAAGCTTTTTACTTTGATCTATTTAAAGAGGGATGACAACAAAGGAAACACAAATAATGTACAATATCTTTATACCATTCAGAATAAAAATACTTATATTGAATTTTGTTACCAAATTCAAGCTCCTTTTCTTGTTCTCCTGTGGTTTTGTTTTCATCAACTTCAACCAACAGATTTACTCCTAAGGCCTAAAAATTTGTCTCTATTAAAATCTTTTCTACGCCCTATCCTTTCACTAGCTTAGTTGACTTTATATCCAAATCATATTCCTGAATCTTCGCTATTGATTTTCCCCTTATTCCTTCCACATCACCTTGGATTAAAACATCCTTCACAACAACATTTGGAACATAAGCAGTGACATGAGATTGGAGAATATAGACCCTGAAATCTTTTAGTGCCTTAACCAAGGCATAAGATTGCTTTTCCAGACTGTTGTATTTTAACTCTACATCCCTTAATACTCTACTAAAGAATGCCACAGGTTGTTCCCTTTTTCTCTTCATTTCTCTTTAAAAGCACAACTGCAACAGTGGAAGCAGAAGTAAATGAAAAAGTTGAAATGGATTTTTATAATCAGGGCTTACCAATACAGGGGCTTCTTGAAAGGCCTATTTGATTCTTGAAAAATGTTCCCTCACAACTACATTCCACTTAACCTCAACACGCTCTTTCAACATATCAATAATTTATTTAACAATCTCTCCATAGTTAGGAATAAACCTCATAATGAAATTTATTCTTCCTAAAAAGCTTTGAATTTTCTTCTTACTTCTTGGCAATGGAATGTTTTTAATTGCCTCTACTCTTCCTGGATTTATTTTAACTCCTTCCTTTGACACAATATGGCTTAACAATCTCCCTTCCTTCAAAGAAAAATGAGATTTTTTATAATTTAATGATAGACCACACCTTCTGCATTTTTCAAATACCTGTCATAAATGCTCCAAATTTTCCTCATATGAGTTAGAGAAAACAATAATATCGTCCAATTAAATAACCAAAAACTTGTCTTTTTCTCCTACAAAAACTACATCCATAGCCTTATAAAATGTGGCACCTCCATTCATTAGTCCAAAAGGCATTTTAGAATACATAGAAGTACCCCAAGGAGTTGTAAATAATGTATTCTTTTGGTATTCTTTGTCCACTAAAATATGGTTATAACTAGAGAAACCATCAATCATTTATAGCTTGTACGATCTTGTTACCTTCTGTAAGATGTGGTCCGTTTTTGGAAGAGGATAGTTATATTTCAAGGTTTCTCTATTCAAATTTCAGAAATCAACACAATTTAGTTTCTCCATTTTTCTTTCTTACATGAAATAAATTTGCTACCCAATCAGAATACCTTAAGGGAGCAATTATTTTTGCCTATAACAATTTCTTGACTTCCTTTTCTATTGATGGCAGAAATAAAGGATTGATCTGTCTCAATTTTTTCCTAAAATCTTTAACCCCTGGCTTTAAAAAAATCTTATGCTGAATGATACTGGTATCATAGGTTTTTAAATATTCATATGACCATGCAAATACATCAACAAAATTTTTAAAAAGACTTATATATCTTTGTTTAAAATATTCTGGAACACCTTTAGCCAACCTTACTATTTTTGGTTGCTGATATGTTCCCAGATTGCACTCCTCAAGATATTCTTCCAAGTTTGTATTCTTTGGATTGATAGCAACATCATTTGCATTAAACAACCTTTCCAAGGGAACCAAACCTTTTGGTATCACATTGTCCTTAAGCTGCAAAATTTTCTGGTTTCTTATTGAATCTTTAAAAGATAATCCATCCTTATGTTCTTCTTCAACTTCTTCTTCCTGATCAATTTCCAAGTTTGAAAATTCTCCAATCACTTCAAGAAAATCTTTGGTCTGTTCTTCATCTTCAAACACCTGCCAATGCTTTATATTATCTGGGATAGATGGCCTTTGTTTGATTTCAACTTCATACCTTAATATGGGATTGAGTGGAGGTTTAGAAGTACTGGCTGCTACTGCTAAAGAATCAGCAAGTCTATTGCCCTCCCTAGGTATAAACTGTATATTGAAAGCAGCAAAGAAATTGTCTATCAAATCCAAAACCTCATTTCTATAAGTCCTCAATCTTGGATGCTTTGTTTGGCATTGATTCCTGATATATTTAACTACTAATTTAGAATCCCCAAAAATAGAAATACATTGCGTTCCTAAACATTTAGCAGCTTGTAGTCCAAGAATCAAAGCTTCATACTCAGTGATATTATTTATGGAGTCAAATTCCAACTTATAAGAAAAATGAATGAAATGACCTTTTGTCGAAATTAACAGTATACTCACTCCACTACCATCTCTTGAATAAGTACCTTCAAAATAAAGTTTCTAGACTCCACTGACTGTGAACTCCTTGCTTTCAACTGCTAAAGGGAGCTGCACTTTACTATCTTCAACAATTTCTTCTATTTCTTGAAACATAAAACAAGGAAACATTATCATTACTAGAAACCTCCTTTGTAATGGTTTTAATAAAATTGGTTTCTCTGTATAATCTCCTTTCTTCACCTCCATATACATGTATTATTGCATATGTAAAGACCAACTTCAACACTCTCCCAACTAAGCCCCCCAGGACCTAGAAAGAAGCATTCCAAAACGTGCTGGAATATCTGCCACAACCACATCCATCACAAGACTTCTGGTTGGAATTTGATCCAAGGAAACAACCAAATCTTTAATCACTCCCACACATTTAACCTTCTTAGAATCAAATGAGTAAATATCCTTGTAAGGTTTAGTGATCTGCAAATTTAATTATTTCATAGCTGATAATGACATCAAGTTATGGGAAGCTCCAGAGTCTAACATACAATTACGAAGAATAAAAGAATGTATCAGTAAAGAAATATAGAAAGGAGAGGAAGAATCCACCTCTTCTACATGACGGCCAAACATTACCACTAATCCCTCTTCTTGCAAATTTATTGTGTCTACCACATGATCATCTTGAGAGAGATTGATGAATTCAGAAATTTGTTTTTTATATGTTGGGGGTTTAGCCAGTTCAATCAAAGGAATTTGAATTTTGACTTTTCTAACTCCTTTGCCAAGCTAAAAGAGTGACCCTGTTTCACTAGCTTTTCTTATTCTTCATCATTTATCTTCTGTTTTGTAAATTCATGAGAACTATCTATAGGCTGTTGAGCAGATTTATTCAATACTCCCATGCCTGATTTCTCCTTTGAGCTTTCTCCTTGCTGAAATGTAGTCTTTGTGACTGAATCAGCTTGTTTCTTTCCTTTATCAAGTTGTCTTGGAAGTTACTATGGAGTTGCCATATGTTCAGACATTGGATCTTTTTGTTCTTCCACACCATCCTGCATCCTTGACCTTTTCCTTGATCTAAGGTCATATTTCCTGTGTAATTCTGCTTGCATAAGATCAATAATTTTTTTGCAATATTCTTCAATTTCATCTTCATCCAAAGAAACTTGCGACTCAAAATTTAAATCTTCACTTGCAATAGTATCTTCTTCCTCTCCATACAATGCAGATATTTGATTTTCCTGTTCTTTTGAAGTTCCTTTTACTACATCTTCATATTCATCTTCTATATATAAGGGAGGTTAGATCTGATCTTGATCCTTTCTATCCCTTTGCATAATTGGTAGTGGTTGTCTCCTAAATTGGGGGTTAAAATTTCTATTTTTCATTTGTTGAAACTGTCTTGGTGAATTCTTATTTTCCAATTCCATCTTCACCAATTTATTAGACAAACTTTTAATGAATTGTGTCATTTCATCTAATTTCTGCTCATGATAATCTTTTGACTGACTGACAACCTTTGTTTCTTCTTCTTTTACTTTTCCATTATCCTGCTCTGATTCTTTTGGCTTAATTTTTCCTGCAACAGACAAATTGGCTTCGATTTCAAGGGCATTAGTCTGTATTTGGTCAAGAGTAGGAGATCTCCTCTCCCTTAGGGAAACCAAAATCAGAATCAAATGCTCCTACAAATACTACTTTTTCTCCTAGAGGAGGTGGCTTAATTTCTTTAGACAAACTGTTATACAATTTGTTAAATCTCTTAATGAATTATTTAACCTCTTCTTTAGGCTTCCTTTTTATAACATTGAATTTGGTTAGAAAATAACCACGGTCTTTTTTCTCTTCCCATCTTTGTGTAAACACGTTTTCCAACTCTTCCGATGTATTAATAGAATTATTAGGAAGAGTTTTAAACCACTTCCTTGCCTCCCAATCCAACGACTCAACAAATAAACTCATCAACACATCTAAAAATTCAACATTCAAGTTTTCAGCAAATGCACAAAATGCAGCAATATGTTTTTGTTGTTGTGATTTTATCTTCTCTTGTGAAATGGGGCAGCAAATTAAGATAATCCCAGGGCATTGCGTTCATCAGTGGGGAAGATTTAGGGGAGCATATCTATTCATAAGGAAAGCAGGGATAACCATATTTTAATTCAAGTTAGTTGCAGAATAATTACCAGCTTGAAAAACAAAAGATTGAGGAGGTAATAAAGATATAGGAACTGGTTTATTTTTAATGGAAACAACTTGAATTGAAGCTGAAAAATCAACTGCTGCAACTTCTTGAAATTCTTGCAAAGAAAATGAAACTGACTCAAAATACTTTTCTTCCAAAGTTGGTTCATGAAAAACTGTCTGGGGAGATGTAGAATCCTCTTTGAAAAAGTCAAGATTTCTTATCACTTCTTCTAAATGAAATAATAATAAATGATGAAAAAAACTAGTAATGGGAGCAGACAAAGTAGGGTTTGGAGTCACTAGTGATTTGGGCTTCCAAACTCTCATAGAAATTATTTTTTCTGGGTCATAAAGAACAGGGTATTTCTGCTGTGAGGTATCTGACCTCATATGCTGTCTCTTTTTGGACCCAGGTCTACGTTTTGATGATAAACTAAGCCTAATCACTTTATTTTCTCACCAATCAAAGAAATGATATTAATAAAAACCCAGGGAAAAATAACTTTGAGTCTCTGTTCCCCAGAAATGACGCCAAAAAATGTTGTACCTTGAGGGATTATTGATGGATGAGTAGGGATTAGTGCCCAAGACATTTAATGAAAATTGAAAATTGATTGATTTGTTGTCCCATCGTCTTGTAAAACCCTGAAATATTTATTTTAAACCCTTTAGTCTTCTATATATGAACAATACTTCTCAAGTGGCCTTCAAATGTTGAATACAAATGAACATGAAATAGGAAGAAGTGTTGGTGAAAGTTTCAGATAACAGGTTGTTTATACATAATATTCTATCTTTGACTTAGAAGAAAATGTAATTATCATGAAATGGAATTTGAAAAGAAGAGCGTTTTTTTAAGGATTTTTAACCTTAGATTTACAGAAACTTAGAACCAAAGAATTGCAAAATTAAGGCCTGACTGCTTCAATTCTTTTCAATGAAGAAAATAACACCTAAGATGTAACAAAGAAGACAAATCATACCCAATGGTTTCTGGAAACACTGTGAAAATATTTATTCAATATCTTATGAAGATCAAAAGTACAAAACTGTAGTTTCTCCCAAGGTGCCAAAATTTTGGAACCCTCATTCATCTTCTTCAAGTTCTTTTATACAAAATTTTCAAAAGGACAGTTATGGGAACTGTCGAATTTCTAAACTACCTCACCTTCAATCATTACATTAAAAAATAAAAATTACATGATTTCATAAAATAAAAACTATTAAGAAATAAAGCACTTTTTCATTCAATAATATGTGACTGCGGGACGGTAGAAGGTTTTGCTTCTATAGTGCTTGTCTGTGGAGACATCCATTCCCTGCATTTTCTCCAAGTTTCTGTAATTGTGTTGGAACATTTGATAAACTTTACATGTTCCATCCTGAAATTGGGAACCCTGCTATATTTTGGCTTCTCAATGAAAAGAGTCTTCATCATCCAAAGGAGCTAAAAATATTTATGCAAATAGTAAAAAATGGAAATTGCTTTCAACACTAGAGTCTTCTCATGTGTGGAACTATTTTTTCATTTAGCCTCCACCAGTAATGTTTCATATGTTTCCCAAGGCAACAAATTTCCTTGCTGGGCCCAACAGGATGGTAGACCAGCTTTGGTTCTTTTGTTAAAAATGACATTGAACTTCATCACTGCTTCCTTGACTTCATTTAGCTTTTTCTCTGCGACATTCCTCTATGAATTCTTCACTATCATCTTATTGATCTCCATTATATGTGCAGTTTTTTCCTCTACCCCAAATTCTTTTAGCTCCTATGTAGACCTAGAATTCAAAAACTCAATCATCTTCTTAGCAAACTGGGCTCTTTGCTGTAGTTTTTTTTTTGTTAGCATGGTGATTCCTTCTAAGTCTCTAACAATGATTTTTTCTTCTTCCATGATGACCATAAATTCCCACATATTATCCAATGTATTAATTTTATCATTCCATAATATTTCCCTTGCCTGTATAAGGGACATGTTGCCTTTCATCCTTTCTTTTAACTCCTTGATTTCCTGGTGAGAAATTTGATAATATTTCTTGTACTTCTCTGCAGTTTCCTTGGACATCAGTAACTCTTATTCAATGGCCTTGATAATTTTCAGAGCATTTTCTAAATCTGTTGCTTTTTCCTCAGTTCAATTTCAACAATTGTAACTCAGTCATAACCCGAGTTAACTTAGAAGTGGGATCCTCTGAGTCTTCTTCTAATACAATTCTTCTGATGTAGAACAAGATTCATTTCTTTTAATTTTTTTACCTTTTCATTTCTCTGCAAAATACCTTGAACTAACATTTCTTTTTCTTTTTCAAATTCTGCCACCTCTCTATCCATTGGATGTTCTAAAAAAGGAAGCTTTAGTGTCTTCCTTAACACCTAAATCTCTGTTTTAGCACCCTGTGATATTTTTTGGATTGCAGTTCTGTCTTCTGGGTTCACTCCAATTTTAACAATCAATTTTTTCAATTCTTCATTTTGGGTATTCAAATCTCTAGAATTAGCTTTCTCCAACTTTAATTGATGAAGCAGACTGTCCATCATTAGCCAAATTTTCAATTTCTGGTCTAGACTCATGTATAGAAGGAGATTAACCATTCTCCACTCTTCTATTTGAAATTATATGACATGGGTCATAGGCCCATTTTTCTCCCAGTAATAAATTCATCTCCTCTAACATTTTCTGGACTTCTTCTGCTGCCTATCTAGTATTCACAATGAAAGATCCAATAGTTCTAGGTAATCTGAAAGTATGTCCTTTCCTTGCAGGCACAAAATGTATTTGATCTACATTTAAACTCTTCCTTATGAACTCCAAAGAAAACAACCTCATAGGAACAAAAGTTGGCAACCTGTAGGGCACAATTTTAGCTCCGTACAATCTGAGTTCTACATGATCTTCAAAAGAAAACCAATCTCCAACCTTCACATCTTTTCTCAATTGAAGAAGAGTTTGAGATTTCGGGAACAGGCATAGTGCAGGTGAACCATTTATAATTGAATATCCTACTGAGAGGGAAGAGGAAGAAAAACCAAACAACTTTTCATTTTTAGGATCACTCCTTATTGTATCAGTACATAAGACTACTAATTTCTTATTTTTGTGAGGATCCATAATGTTCAACCCCAAATCCATAAAAAAATCAACATGAGTATACATGAAGAGATAAGTTATTATGGAGGGAAATATGAAGCAATCAGTGAGTGAAAGATTCATGAACTGAACATTAATCACTCCTTCCCAAAAAGCAGGTATATCTAAAACAACATCAGGTTTCATCATCACACTAAACATCCCCAAAACTGCTTTATCAATCACTATAGTGTCCTCCTTTCCTAAAATTTTGGCTAAAATTTGAAGGATAGGTTTAACATCTTCAACAAAATCATTTAACGGAAATTGAGTTGAATCCAAAGGAAACTAATTTCCATCATGCATAAGGTAAAAGATGATTAGAGCATACTCTGATCTGGATAAATCTTGGAAATAAGCAGATATGGATTCTTCAGAGAAAGAAAAATATGAATCCGTAGAAGAATAACACAATTCTTGTTGGATTAGAAGTGAAGATACCTGAAAAATATTTTCTCTTAATCTATTCATAACAAAGCATTTTTGAGGATACATTGCTAAGACTAGCCAATTTATAAACTCTTGAAAAAGACAGGTATGAGGAACAAATGCTGACAAAATACCTTACCTTATTACTGCGGCATAAATGGGATAATTGGACTAGTTTAAATGAATATGTTGATAAGATTCAAGGTGGTTTACAGGACAGATAGTATCAAATATATCCCTTTCTGTGTTCATGAGGGGAATATGAGAGGATGATCCAATTAAAGCAATTTTTTTGGCCATTTTAATAGTGACATGATGACTAATTGTGATATAAATACATGGTGTTGCTAGGTTATCATGACTGGGATGCTAGCTAGAGTTTTCAGAGTCTTCCACAGCCAGAGCGAGAGGAAAAGTGAAAAATAATGACTTGGGAATGAGATTTTATAGGTAATATGGGATAACGACAAAGGGAAAACAACATTTATTGTTTTCGTGGGAAATTTAATTTCTTAGCAGGATGAATTTAATGAACGATTGGAAAAATTAGGATGACATTTGGCAAAAGGGGGATGACATGGTGGAGAAATGGGTCGGGTTTGGCTTGCTTGATGACGTAACTGGCTTGCTTGATGACGTGACTGCAAAGGGACTTCTCTGTATGGAGCAATTTTCGGAGTAGTGTCTGCATAGTTAATCTGGGGAGTTGATCTGAGGTAAATTTGCCAGAATCCAAGTCTTTACAGAGGAACCCCTTATGATAACCATCGAGTCATTTGTGGTGTCGAGTTTGCACTGTTGTTCAGGCCCCATCATTTTAACTCATCTCCACCATTCAAATTGTTTTTTTTAACCTTACAGACCTCGACACACACTCCCACCTTCGCTGAATGAAGCTTATGTCAAGTGCTTGGCGCCAATGATTAGTCCTTAGTAAGATACCTTAATAAGAACTAAATCATTTCAATATGATCAAAGATGAACTATCTTTCATCTTATTTTTCCTTTTACTTGAGTATTTGATTTTTTTAAAAATAAGGTAAGATATATACAACATAGACCAATTTTAAAATGAGTTACAACAGTTACAATGAGGTTCAAAGGCCTTTTTATTATTGAACAACAAGGGGAAACCCTAAACAACCAAAACCCTAACCCTAGGAGATTAAACGTTAAGAGTTTGTGGGCCCTATTGGGGTTACTTGGGCAAACAACTTCCCAGGGTCGTAACTTGGTCATATTATCTTCGTTGGACGCGTACCATACCTCATTAGAAAGATCTCTTTGAGTACTATAGGATTTTCGATAGGCTCGTGCCTATGGTTATGCCTGATGCGGACCTAAAAAATGTCGTTTAGGGGGGTCAAAACTACTCTTTAAGTTTAGGAACCAAAAAAATACTAAAAATACTAAATGTTGCTATAATTAGGGAAATTGATGAAACTAAATGGAGGTATAGGAAAAATAGGTGGGTGGCCACCAATATCCACCTACATTAGTCCTCCCTCCTTAGGAACAAATGGTCCCCATTGCGTACAATGCCTCCATGAGGTGAGGAAATTTTGTTGAACTTGGGCCCTAGTGAACCACTATCCCTGGTGAAGGAGTTGGCTCGCTTTGAATACTCGATATAGATGGATCCTTTGTTGGCAAGTGTTCTTGATCTACGTGTCCATGATATGATCATTTTTGTCTTGTTCCATGCATTTCGGGTTTAACTTCGCTGGTGTGAGTTTTTTTGCAAAGTCGGATGTGTCCAACAAGGATGGAAAGTATGGCCGAAAGTGGTCCACATTGAATATTGGGTGTAGGCCAAAGAATGGTGGAATGTTGAGCTCGAAGGCATTTTACCCTACAACTTTCATGATGGTGTGCGACCCATATTAGATTAGGTGAAGTTTGTGGTGGGGCCCAACAAGGCTTTCCTTCTGCAGATGTAGCCAAACTTTGTCTCCCAACTAGAATTTGTATGGCACTTGATGCTGATCATGTCACTGCTTGTACTTAGCATTGGCTCTATCCAATATGTTATGGACTTGTTGGTGGATGTTGGTGGATGTGTTGAATGTGATCAATGAAGATGTTAGCCCTGTCACATTTGGACTGGACATGAGCCAAGTTTGCCTAAGTAGTTGGAAATGGCGTGGCCACAAGAATGAGACATTGTGGTTGTAATCCCAATCCCACCTGAAAGGGACTTTGTCCAGTTGAGCTATGGAGAGCTCTATTGTAGTTGTGCTAGACATAGGGGAGACTTTCATTCCATGTGCATGGATGATTTGAGTTGTACATGCGCAAAATGTGTATCATCATCTTGTTGACGACCTCTATTTGGCCGTCAGTTTGGGGTTGAAATCCATTGACTTAGTGAGCTTAGTGTCCAACATTGACCATAGACTTGACCAAAATTTACTTAAGAACATGCTGTCCCGATCTGAGATAATGGAATATGGTATCCCAAAGTGTACCTACACTCATTCAAAGAAGAACTTTGTAGTGACTTTTGATGTGATACTCTTCTTGTAGGCCACCATAATGACCATCTTAGAGAATCTGTCGATGACCATGAAAACAAAATCGTTTCCATGCTTAGTAGAAGGAAGGTCCAACATGTAATTCATGGAGATGGATTCCCAAGGTCGACTAAGAGTAAGCAACTGAGAATATAGGCCTTGCTTCTTGATGGTCAGTTTGGCAATGATGCAGGCAATGCAAAATATGATGTACTTCCCAACATCCTGCCAAAGGTTTGGCCAATAAAAATACTTCTACAACACTGCCACTATTTTTTGTATCCTGAAATGGCCAGCGATCCGACTGTAGTGCGCTTCCATAATCATCTTGGCATGCTCACTTGAAGGAACACAAAGGTGTCCTAAGTGGCATAACAATGCATCATGTAGGTGAAAATTTCGAACTTGCTTGCCTTCCGGGAGTGTTTGGTATGCGTTGTTGAACTCTAGATCGCTCTTGTAAAGATGTAACCACCCTGCAGTCTCGTGCCTACAAGAGTCAAGCACAGTGGTCAACGACATGAATGACGGTCGGCTGAGGCAGTCTGCAACATTATTGGTGTTTCCCTTCTTGTACTTAATGTTCAAATGGATTTGTTGCAGGTATGTGGACAATTATGGTGATCGTTCTGCAACTTCTCTTGTTTCTGTATCAATTGTAGGGGTCGGTGGTTTGCGTGGATGACTGTTTCCTTCCCCAGAATATAGTGCTTCCATTGCCGGCAGACATGCACACTGAAATACATCTCTGTTTCATAGGTCAGATACTTTCAAACTGTGTTTTAAATTGTCTCACTATGTCATTCCATTGGACGCCCCTGCTAAGTAAGAACTATACCAATAACATAGTCGAAGGCATCTGTTTCGATCTCAAATGGTTGTTGTAGGTCTGGTAATGTGGCATTGGCGTAAAGCAAAGGTGATGCTTCAACTCGGTAAACACCTTCTATTAGGATTTAGACCAAAAGAACTTTGCTTTTTCTCCTCCCTTGGTGATTTGACTCAAAGGCCAAGTTGTTGAAAATGCAACAAGAAAATCATAATTTAATTTTGTCCTTGAATTAAATTGGGAATAAAATTGTAATTCCACATGTCATGACATCTTGTATTAGTTAACTAAGTTAGTTTTATGTATTTCTATCAGTTAATTTGACTTGAGGGTTTAACTAGAGTCATGTAGAGTGTCTCCTAATTTATAAGATCCCTTGTTGAGTTTACTTTGAGTTGTAATTAATTAATTAAGTCTAACTGAGTTAAAGTCAATTAAACTAGTTGCAATTGATGGATGAACTCGTGGGAGGTATAGTACTGTGGTACTGCCTATAGTGGAGTGTGGTGCTGGCTACAGTGATCAACGAGTAAACTGATGATTAACTCATACATAACTCATGCATGTCAGATTTGAGAGTTACCTAGTTGAGATTGGAGTTCAGGGACAATGTACTATCAGTTGTATACTCATCCGAATTATACATGTGGTGCATGTAGTCAGAGAAATTCCTATGAGGATTGTGTAATTCATATTGAGGAATTTTTGTAATTAATAGGGGGCTAATTCCTTGAGGAACTATGCAAGGAAATAGGGATTTGAACAAGCATGAAATTGGTTAAGTATTGGCTCGAGCTTGTCTAGCAAGAGGTGAGACAGATAGAGATAGTGCAAAGGTTGCTCGAGCTTAAGAAAAGCATTGTAATCTTCTCAATTTTTTTTCTAATGTAATAGATAAATAGCAAGGTTTTTTAGCTGTGGCTTTCCCCAGGAAATCATTGTGTAATGTGTTCATTGAATTATTTCTCTTGTATTCTTTGTGATTTCACAATCGTTTGATTGTTTTCGCTGATGAGGATAATAGATGCAAGTCTATTGTTTTAGCATATTACAATTAACATTTTGAATCTACAAGGAATTTCTACATGGTATCAGAGTAGAAATCACTTTAAAAGACGAGAATATGAGTTTGTCTTTTGCAGGTGAAATCGAATTTATAGTATCATACTTCAAAGCTATGTTGCAGGAAACGGGGGGGGGGGGGGGGGGGGGGACGTTTCCTTGAAGAAATGGGTACAAAATGCGTTTCCGCGTTTGGTACGGCCGTGAAACGCATTTCCGGTCGTACCACCACGTTTCCCGAAATGGAAACGTGGGTGGTACGGCCGGAAATGCATTTCACGGCCGCACAGCCCAACATTTCCAAAAAATCAAGTGTTTTTTTTTTTAATTTGTTTTTAATTGTTTCTAGTGGGTTCTAGAAGCCTGTCTAAACTTATAAAAGAGAAGTTTGTCTCATTCTCTCATCACACTATTCAGCAAGTCGTTTCTCTTGGAGACTGGCAGTTGTTGTCTCATTCTCTCAACCTATTGCGCTCACACTATTCTGTGAGCGCAATAGGTTGGGCTCACAGAAAGCAGAGGATCTTGCTTATGTGCACTCCAACCTCCGCCTTGCATCTCGTATGGGTCCAGAATACAACAGTGGTCCTTCTAAAGAATGGGATGTGGAGGCAGAAAATCCTGATTTGGAGCTCTCTCTTGCTGCCTTGAATATTGAGGACGAGTTTGGAAGTGGAATTGGTGCATCATCTTCTTCAACACCACCATCCACTGTTGAGCATTGTGTTGCTTCTATTTTTGATGAGGATTGGTTATGATGAGTTTAGTCTTTGTCTCTAATAGTTTCTATGCAGGCAACTTTATTGTACTTGCAGCCTCATAGTAACTAATATAATAATAAAGGCTGAATTTTGAGATTTTTCCCTGGAATATATAATAAACTTTAATGGTTGCTTTTGGATTTTCCTATATTTTTTTTTCATTATGTGATCATTCATGATCGTGAGTAAATGTGATTATAAATTTAATCTTTAATGTTTAAATGTAAATAATTTATAGTATATTAATGCTTATGATTGGCACATATATATAATCATTTGTTAAATATTTTATATATATATAATAATATATTTGCGTTTCCCCATTTCCTCAAATTTGTGGAGGTCGCGTTTCGTATCGCTTCCCGTTTCGGAAACTCGTTTCCATTTCCCCGTTTCGTGCAACTTAGCTTCAAAGCCAACGGGATGTCATTCTACGAATTGAGACTCCAATATGCCCTTGAGGGTAGTTCAAACTATATTGATTGGAAGGACAATATTTAGGAAGTGTTTAAAGAGAACGAGCTTAAGGAATTCATAGACAAATATATTCCTAAGCCTCCAGCAGCTAATGCTCAAGATTTGGCAGAGTGGGGAAATGTGTGGGAAAGGCAAGAAGGATTATCCTAGAAGGAGTTCGAGATCATATTGTCTTGAACCTCCATGGTAAGGAGAATCCATATGTGACGTGGAAGGCTTTGACAGACTTGTTTCAAAACAATGATGACCACATGAAGCTGACACTGAAAGACAAGCTTAGGAAAATCAAGATGAAGAAGGGAAACACAATACCAAAGTATTTGACCAAGTTCACCCAATGTTGGGATGAGACTTGAAGTGTCCCTATTACAGTTGCTGAAGATGATCTGGTCAACCTAACACTTCTAGGCCTTCCAAAGAGCTAGCACAACTACCAGGACTCAGTAAATGGGAGGGAGAAGCTACCAGAGGGAGCGTTTGTGGTTCGACTAGGTGCAATAAGAGATTTGACGGAACACCAGAGATGGATTCTCATCCAAGCATGATGATGAGGATAACTATGCCTTAGCTGGAAAGGCGAAGAAAGGGAAACTGAAGTCATCCCATTCCAATCAGATTCCAGTCATGGCAACAAGAAGGACATGTCGAAGATTAAATTTTTTCACTGTCACGAGCTGAGACACTATGCCATGAAGTGTACACATAAGGCCAACAAGAAGCCCTTAGGAGGAGCGACAGGAAAAGTTCTTGCTTCAGAATACGAGTTGGATTTCACCATCAACACTTGCATG
>APFE030322911.1:0-17411 GCA_000404065.3 Pinus taeda
CAGAGCGTATTACTACGCAGGTCTAATGTATTTGGAGTGCGTACACGCAGGCAAGGTAGAGAGAACCTGCGTACCCAGAGATAAACGTGTTTTCAAGTGACTTTCTCTCTCTTTGAAGTTTTGACATGGAGAGCAGAGGTATGGGGCTTGACAAAGAGGACAATGTGGCTATTGATGAGGCCACATACTGCAGATAGTCAGGGTGACAAAATTCAGTGTAACAAACAATATCATTGGGACGCATACTCATATTATTTAATTCATGAAACATTCAACCAACTTGAAAACATACCATGTTAAATAAATCAACTAGATGACATAATAGACACCAAACACTCAAACACCAAATATATGGCATAATCAAACAATCAAGCACCAAATATATGACCTAAGCAAACTCATACCTTAATGTAATTCAAGGGAGGCTATCTTTTCCTGAAAAATCAATCATATTAGCATGATATAACTTCACAACATATAAACTCAAACTTAAATAAGGTCATGATGTCCATAACAATAACTATCTAACATGTTCATATCATAAACTCATAAATAATTTTCGTTCATGCATAACAACCAAAGATGCAAAGTCAATCTAGATTACTACAACACCATATCACAAATATGTCTGCTCATACTTGAATATTGTAACCATAACCATCTACATAGGCCAATCCAGGGTAACACAATACATATAACATCAACATCTTAAATGAAATAAGCCTGATCATTAGGTTACTAGCATATAACAACAAGAAGTTACCTATCATGCTCATCAACAACATATACCATAATTGTCAAGCTAACTGTCATATAACAACAACAAGTTAGCCTGTAACATACTCATCAACAACATATAACATAAACATCAAGTCATATGACATAAAACAATAGTAGCAATGCGTACAACCACATGTTACTATCATTCATGACTATACGACACATATGCATATGACTACACTAGTCAACTAGCATCTATCATGTGTTTAACCATAACATCAACAGAATGAAAATCATACACATAACTATAATGCATATAACAATCCTTAACCTACATACTTGCATGCCCAACATACAAACATGTGTGATGACATGCTCTTGCCTCGAGTTCCAATGTTGCAACTTCACCTTGATGGTATGCATCGCCTACTCGATCTCAGTCAACACATTAGAATCATAACATACTAGTAACATCATGATGACATAATTGCAGACAATAACTTCACAACGCATGTCTGACCTACCATACATGCATAACCATAACCATGGAAATGCATGCATAACATGATATATAGACTAACATGCATAACAAATGCATATACAACCATACACTCATGACGACACATTTCACAACAACACCATTAACCTTCAGATGGCGACATCACTACACCCATGACCAACACTATTCAAATGCAATTGACATGAATACATGACCAATACACCTATGCAACCGGCATTAATTCATAACCATTACACTTCCCATCTAGTCCAAGGGGTGAACCACGTTCTGATACCACTTTGTAATACCCTCCTCCCACATCTACTTAGGAAACCGGCTAGCTAGGGTAAACATGCGATGAGAGGCCACTACGATATGATTCGACCTCCTAAGTCACGTTAAGGAAGTGGAACCGATGGAAACACACCATACATATATTCGAAATTAGCATTAAGACCCTCAGGAACCAATCCAACCTTTCTGCCAAATAAACCCTGGGTCCCACTGTGATTTTGGACCACTTGACCTCTGGACGCTCTCATTCTATGGGCATGCCAGGGTCCAGTGACCTGCAGACGCTCTCAGAGGCCTACAAGTTAGTGTGTGGGGACTATTTTGCTCAGTTATGTGCCAACGTCCTTGGGATTTAAGCCACATTTTCATGCCTAGAGCCCAAGTCACTACTCAGAATTGAATGACACCTTCAAAACAATAAGATAACATGGAAATAACAGTACTAATGCAATTACTTGAATATGACCTTGATTGGACCCCTACTAGCCATGACAGACATTTCGTCAAACATATCATGAATATGTAATCTACAGGTGTAAATAACATATCTGAGCATAAGGGTCTCATAATTATTTGAGATTTTCTATGAGGCATTGGTTCCTTATCACTTTAGTTTCAGTTTCATCCATTAGGCCATAGATACATTTTTCATTCATATCCAAGTAAAAAAATGATGAGAGCCATACATATCCACTGTCATAATACATATTCATAACCAACATAATAACAACAAAAATACCAAGGAAACAACAACCATATAATCCACATATAAAATAGCATAATACTCGTGAGATAACAAGGGAAAAAACCTCATATTAATGATGCAAAAGCCAACCTGGTACGGGACT
The DNA here is from genome assembly GCA_000404065.3 of Pinus taeda. NCBI lineage: Eukaryota > Viridiplantae > Streptophyta > Pinopsida > Pinales > Pinaceae > Pinus > Pinus taeda. The sequence continues at coordinate 2,362 of APFE030322911.1, forward strand.
ACCACATTTCACCCAACTGTAGAATGGTTGACCTAAATCTCTCTTCAACCATTCACCCCCATGCCATATTCCAAGCATGAATGTGGGATCTCATAAAACACATCAATCAAAACCATTCAGGGCTTCCAGAGGCCAAACCACCCCAACCCATCAAACAATGATTCCACCTCACAACTAGACTTCACAGAACCATCATTAGATTGGTCTCTACCCAAGCCTTCCAGGGCTCCAGAGCATTTGTTCCAACCAAGGCTTCCAAGAATAGTAACTCAACCCATAACTGAAGTTGGGCTTCCAGAGCATTTGTCCAAGCAAGGCTTCCAGGACTAGTAAATCAACTCACCAAGGGCTTCCAAAGCATTTGTCCAACCAAGACTTCCTGGACTAGTAACTCAACCCAAGTTGTTACAGGGCTTCCAAAATGTTTGTCCAACAAGGGCTTCCAGGAAATGGAAAGGCTAGGAAAATCCACTGTTAATCCATGAAATCCTCCACGCTAGTGACGGATCATGAAAAATAAACCACATGCATGTGCCATGCATGCCAAAACTAGTGAGGAAAACATACATGCAACTCAATACCTACAATCAAAACCTTTTGTAGTTGCTGATTCTGATGTCCTCTTGCACTTTCTTACTCTTCCTTTGCCTTCTTGCTCCAAAACTCCAAGTATGCCACACTCTCCAAGAGTGCTCCATGAAACTTTAAGTGTCCAAGAAGGAGAATAGAGAGAGAGCTCCAAAACTGAACTGACCAAAATTACACTGACCAAGCCTACCCACTAATCCTCAGAAGCCTTTTTATTAATGAGGCCTCTATTTTATTCACTTTCCATTATTTTCCTTCAATTTCCTCCTCACATGCAACCAGTGACCTTTCACCTTCCTTTTCTCCTAATTTCAATTATTTTCATAAATAAATGTGCCAAAAATTCCATTTTGCCTTTCCAAAGCCTTATCCATTGCCTTTTCCAATTTCCTTTGCCATAATAACTGAAATGAACACCGACTAGGATGTCTTTCCTACCATTCAACTTGGAATACGTGTCCCATTAACCGTGGTTTTATATATTTTACATTAGTTTTTAACCAGGGTTGTTACAATAATAGTGGGGAATTCTTAGGGCGATTATGTAACCTTGAATGCTTGTTTGGATAGCCTCCTTTCAAAGACCATAAGGAGAATATTGATTCCCCAACATAGCTCATTCCAAGCCATGACCTCGAATATTGGTTTGTCCAGTTTTGAAAAATGAAAACCCCATGATTCTCATGTTGGCTCTCAAAGCAATGATCTTGGTTATTCATTTAGTTGTCCCAATGGAATTATCACAATTCTGAATCTCACTTGAAATCAATTGAAGTTGTATCCTGAAAGGCTAGAAGGGATGACAATCATGGCTACGGAATCTTGTATTGTTTAAGGGAAAAAGCCCAAAATTTAATTGGGTTACAATTGGAGAATCTTACTTGGATAAAGATTGAGGTTGACAAGGAACGTTTAATGTTTTTAATGAGCTTGGTGGGTAGTAAAATATTCCTTGAGAATATCAAGGGTCCTTATATGTAGAAGAAGAGGGATACTCCCTCTTGGTATAATGGTATTAAGGAAACCAAAAAACACCATTGGATGATGAAGGCCCTCAGGTCTTCCTTTTTATCTCTACTCACTTATACATATTTATACTACAACTTCTAGCCTCATCAAAAAGCCTTGAGGCATACCAATTAGATTGGCAAGGACTAAGAGTTCAATGCCACCCTCAATTCAAGTTTTTCATTATTATAGAATTATGAATTTCATAGAGAGTATTTTCATGTTGTAATTTTTAGATTCTTAATGAAGACTAGATTAATTAGTCTTCATTAAACAATTAAGGGGAACCTTCTCATGTAGATTTTGTCTCCAAACAAGCCAAGTTAGGGTAGCTCACTCCCTTGCAAGCTATCTAGCATCCTCATAACTAGTTATCAATTCTATGACCACTAAATAAAAACCAGTTGAAAATTTGGTTCCCATCCAGTATTCAAGCTAGTCTCAAAATAAAATGGAGGCTAATAACCCCATTTTACTTGGAGAGACAATCCTATTATGAGTATACTAATGTCCAACCATGAATACTATCAAATGGACCAGGTAACTAATTACCTATTAACATCATCAAAATCATGATCCATAAAATCACATTGACCTAGCATTATCCATGTAACTAGAAAAAACCACCATTCAAACATACAAATGAATAACGCATAATAAAAGTTATATGAATGATTAAATGCATATAAGTAAAGAAGGGTGAGCTCTTCTCCTACTACCCATAGGATCAATTGTGCCCATATATTTCTACCACTAGTCATCCCCTAACTAAACCATGATACCACAAGGGAAACTTATTTGTCTCAAGGAAATTGAGGGAATTGAAGGCCACTATTCTTCCTTGGAAATTGGGAAACATATATCTCTCTATACATTGAGTCCAAATCCTCCAATAATTCCACATGTACCTCCTCAATTGGTTTGCATTACCACAAGGGAGCCTCTTCACTACTTATGCAGTCCCTCAAGATCCTCCCTTCTAAGAATTTCTTTGCTTTCCCAACTAGCACCCAATTCATAGACCTCTTATCCTAGGGCATATTTCAGCCCCTCTACTTGATTCTAATGCTAAATTTCAAGTTCTAGAAACTCCAAATTCCCAAAAACTATTCTAGTTCATGGGTACTACCTCTTTGGCTAGTTTTTGATAGTCGACTTGACTGCAACTCGCTTGAATACCCTCAATGGTGATTAATATCTAAATTATTCTGTCCTTCTCTGATACAACCTGTCTCTCAACACTACCAATGTGCTCTAAACTAAGAAAACACATATATCACTACTCCTTATCCCCAATATGTGCTCCTTTGGACCAATTTCCATGAATTCTTATAATTTTTCTATTTATGGCAGAAGAATTCATTGGTCAATATCTAAAATTGAGGTGGGTAGTTTCCCAGACATATGATTCGCATCCATGCTATCCTAACTACCTCTCAACCACCAAGATATTTCATTAATTGAGGTTTGGAAAAACAAAAGAAGAGGGAAAAAATTCAAATTCAAATTTAGCAACATACCTCTCTACAAGGGTTATCACCATATAAAGTAAGGTAATTTCCCAACCTCCTCACTAGTTTCGGCTTGTGGTATCATGTTCATTATAGGTGTTCCGCCCTTTAGTCAGTTATTTGACATTTTTTTCATTAATAGACAAAAAAATTACATTGTTGTCACTACCGTTCTTGCTTTTCTTTCTATCATTTCTTTGTTTTTCCATTTGATTGATGGTGTTTATGCTCAATATTCATTCTGCAAGTGTTAATATGTTGTCACATGCAGAACATTTGCACATTCTTGAACCTTTCATATTCCACTGGGAGTGCGACAACATCTATATAACCTTGCAAATCTTTCTTTTCCTCAACCTTATCATCAAATCTTGCTTTTGAGTTTCCAATAGGTAGAGCGCACATTTGGAACTCGAAGCCTAATTAGCCTTGAAAAATGCACCTAGAATGACCAATTTTTCCTCTTGAGTGCACTTCTTCACCACGATGAACTGCGCCCTGCCTTGAGCGCATGAGCACATCACGAAGACTTGAAGCATCTTCCTTCATCCCTTCAGAGTGCACAAGTGTGCCCTCGCTTTTGAGCGCATGAGCGCATTGTGAAGACTTGAAGTCTTTTCAACCCATTCCTCATCCCTTTAGAGTGTGCCAGTGTGCCCTCTCTCTCTCCTTGAGTGCATGATCGTATTGTGAAGACCCGTTGTCGCAAAAACTCACCCCTTCCTCCTGGGTCCCCCCTTTAGGATAATATTATTACTTTTCTAACTAGTGGCTCATTTTCCCTACCGGTGCTAGAAGTCTCCCTCATACACCTTACATTGGGTGTCTACATTCTTGCTGCCCCATAGAGGTGTTGTGGTCTCTTATATTTGTTGTTGACCAAGGAAAATCCTTAAATTTTCTCCAATGGTGTTCAGATCGTATGATCGGATGGGACTCTTACACTAAATGGTGTGAGGTCTAATTGGGACTTCACATCAGGGAGATCCCCTTACAATGTTGGATGCATCCAACACTATCAACATTTTTGGTGCTAGAAGGAGGGCTAGATGACAAGTTGAGGTTGTGAAGTCTATCTGAATCTCTTACCTTTAATGGCTTCATCCCATATCATAATCTCGAGGTGTTTTTCCGAAGCTTTAGATCTTTCAATCCCCATGTAATTTTTACATAACTTGTCACATTTTGAATTTTATGGCAAGGGTACAACAACCATCCTTCATTACATGATTGAATTTGTTTAATTATGTTTTTCAAGTGGCGTTTATTCTAAAGACATTATCACATGGTTGTTTACCCTTACATTGGATGGTCGTGCGAAGAAATGGTGCTATTATCTACCCAATTCTTCTATTACATATTTCAAGAAGTTGGTTAACGAACATCGACACATTTTCGAAAAATATGAATATCATTAAGTTCTCAATGAAATCGATCAACTTATAATGGAACCAAATGAATCTCTCGAATATTTCGCTGATTGATTCCTTCATCTTTGTTATGAATTTTTAGATGAGGATGTGGACTGGAAATTCTTGGATGAGAAATTTCGTTTCTTAGTCCAAATGTCAAGAAAATATTTTGAATTTGATTCATTATATCCTCCCAATCAGAAATAATTTCAGCATCGTGAGGAAGAATCAGGCCTCCCTTTTGTCCCATGTCCTCCTGCTTTTGATGTTTCGTGTTTCAAACCTCAATTGATCACTAAACCACAAGATCAATTCACTAATGAAGAAATAATTTTCCTTTCACATATTTCCTTTGATGGTGATTCATATGACCTTATCAATCAACCATCTTCCAACCTTGATATCCACAAGTCAATCTTTCACTCGTTGATCAAATTGACCCTTTGATGATCGTGACCTTGATGAGTTTTTTTGTTTTTTTTGTTTTTTTTTGTTTTTTTGTTTTTTTGTTTTTTTTTTGTTTTTTTTTTTTTTTTTTTTTTTTTTTTTTGTTTTTTGTTTATTTTTTTTTTTTTTTTTTTTTTTTTTATTTTTTTATTTTATTACATGATTTGGGTGCATCGAATGTTTCTAGCCATGAAAATTGGTGGGAGGCTAAAAAAACAGATAACACAAGACGAGAAATGGTTGGGAAGATTCTTCCTGGTTTAGGATATATTAAAATAATTAATATTTTTAATGGAGTTCCTAAGTCTAAACTTTGGAAAAATAAAATATTAATGGGTATTAATATAAAATTGGGTTAGAAGGTTCTAAAATAAATGGATCAAGGCAAATGTATTCTTAGCCATTGATTAGATATGTAATCTCGGCCATTGAAGGACCAACAGGAAAAGTATAAGAGGAGGCTTGAGGGTCAGTTGGAGAACACACTAGAGTGATCAATGATTTGATTTACTAGAGCGGGGTTTGCTATGTAAAGTCAAATAAGTGAACAACAACAAGGGGAAATGAGTACTGGACAGAGAGGCAAAGATAGTGCGGATAGACCAGCGCAAAGGCAGAGAGGCAAATGCAGAAGCCAAAGCAGGCCATGCAGAGGCTAGAGGGCCTACATCATCCACGTAGAGGGCAATAGGAGTGACACAGAGGGTCCCAGAGACTGCATAGTGCCTCAGAGGGCTAACACAAAGGGTTTTCAGGTTGACACAGAGGCTAGGAGGGCTGATTTTCATTGGGCATATTTTCTGAATATCTGCTTCCGATAGAGAGCTATTACTGCCGTTATTTTTCTCTGTCAGGTGAGCCAGTTTGGCACCCAGTTGTACTCAAGGATATACTACATGATAATAAACCCTCAGAATTTCTACACTTGTTTTCCCGCATTGGGTTTTTCCAGGGATGAGTTATCCAAAAATAACGATGTCACTTGTGTGTTTGTTTTCTTTCAGCTGTTTATCTGTAGATGGTTGAGACTGTATTGTGTTTATTTCGTTATTTATATGTTTTAAATAAATTGTTTGTAATTAATAAGTAGAATAAATAAACTAGAAGAATACAGATTAAATTTCTAACGGATAGGCTTAGAAATTCAACAAATTATACGATAATGATTATTCAAGTAATATGGATGAATCTTTGCTCTTACATGAATATTTGGATTTTCATAAATTTCAAATGGAGTCTAACATGATTATTGAAGATTTCCTTTCAAGTATAACTCCTTTTGATCAAGAAGATGACATGCTTATCATTGAATGTTTTTGTAGTGATCTCGAAAACCTATATTCTTTTGAATCTCATGATCTGAATAATGATTCTTGTTTTGATAAGAAACTAACCATGTTTTCTCAAAATTTAAAGATAAGTTAGGTGAGTAGGACACTTCAGCCTACGTTGATGGTTATGTCAGGTTCCTATTACCATGACTATTTGTGATTTTGTCCAGTTCATATTTTTTTGGCACAACTTTTTCATTAATATCATCACGTGGGATGTTGACTCTCTCATAAGGAATTATTATTTTCTTCACATACAATTATTTAACCCTAAGGGGAGGAAATTTAATTTGACTATTGAACTTCCACCACTACGTCCCATCTCAAGAAAGTCTCTAATTTGTAATGCAGAAACAGGGAAGAATCTTAACGAATCTTTTACATCATCCATAAAAGAATTTCACATGCATGATAACATGGATTGTGGTAAGCCTGTTAATATCACTTATGACATGGATTTGTCTTTGTTCAATCTTTCTTGTTTAAGTTTCCCTAAAGTTTGTTTCCATGTTCCAACTGCAGTGTCATTAGAAGATTCTTTCCAGTGTGGACCCATGTCTCGTGGCCTATATTTGCATGCGCTTCGTCTTGTCTTGTATGGCCATAGGTTGGGTGGTTATTGTTGTTGGGGAATTTTTGACTCAGTAGAGCAGTCAAGTTTGATACTTTGTTCTGGTTGCACTTCCTGTTTTCGTTGGTCAGTGCAAATGTTTGCACGATTTCTCTTGTTCATTGCATTATTTTTTGTTTTGGTTCTACATGATCACATCTTTTGTTCCAAAAGTCGAGAGAAACTTCTATGGCTACATTGGAAGTTCCACTTTACATGACCTGACCCTGTCATGTTTAGGTTAGGTTAGGGTAGGTTGCATGTAGTTAGATGCACAACATTCTTGTTTTGTGTTTTCACCTTTCATGTTTCGATTTCATTTTTTTGGTTTTATTTGTCTTTGAATAAAGTTGGTTTTGAGCTTCGAGATGACATGGATAATATTTTATGAATGGAAAGTTGTAGCAACATGCAACCCTTGGCTGATATGTTACTCTCTTCCTTTATTTGGTTTGACTTTCTCAATTTGATGATATTTCGATGGAAAATATGATCCTTCAACTAGGAAGCTGGAAGAAAATCATGATTCTCACATCTATTTAGGATTACCCTTCCTACAGTTAGTTCCGTTTATGAATAATGTGTTATTTATTATCTATCTGTGTAGAGTAAGATAAGGGGAAAGATTTTAGATATTAAAGCATCAGAAGTCTAAAACCTTTCTCTGAAGGATCAACCTCCTCTATTCTCAATAAGTTGGGATCCCTCTTCTAATTGTTGAAAAATAATAGGTGCATATGCACAGTACTATGAAAAAGAAAGAAAATATAAAGGGTGAAAGAAGAGAAAGGCTTCTTGCGTAGGTAGGTGAAGCAAGTGACTTCGTCGGGGTACTGTCCAGGCTCATTGAAAGTGAAAAAACAATTTTTTTCCTGAGGAAACTCCACTTGGGTACTTTCCAAGCTTGTTGGCAACGGAGAAACACCAGAGATGTCAAACTCATAGTCTGATTGTTTTTAACTCGCCACACTATATTACCCTTACTTTGATAGAATAATGATATGGCTTATTTTATGTTGTGTTACACCGAGTAATGGAATAAGGAAGACTACATCTTTAACTAGGTAAGAATGGAGGGAAAAGGTGACCCGCTGATTGAATCAATAAGTCCTGGGTAATTGATACTTTGTGCTTATAATGAAACCATTTCATAGACGCTGGGGTTCTCCCAGTATGTCTCCATGTGTTGTCGCTGCGACAATCAACCTCCAATTGTTTTTTTCCAATGTCAATTTGGAGCCTACATCAACTATCATTTTGTTAAATTGGAAACTAGGGCCAAACTCCATGTGGGTTGGCTTATTTATGGTACCATATATTTTTATTGGATCCCTCTCGTCGAGAGGTGTAGGATTGATCCAAAGATCATCCGATTCCGATAAGTATTTATGGAGATATGAATTTATTTTGTTTATATAATTATTATCAAGACGACCAGCTCTTATGTAGGCTCTAGAAGCCCAAACGTCATGTCTACTCACTTATACGTTTTTTAGTATAAATAGAAGGAGACTTTAAGTCATTCTACACACACTCATTCTCTTGTGATCTCTCTTCATCCTATTTTGGGTTTGATGGAGAAATGATCCAAAAGATGATGCCCTAATTAAGCCATTCTTTGAGGAGGTTATGTGTTGGTCATATAACACATGGAGAGCACTCATACACTGAAGCTCCACATGCAGTCAAGGGATAAACGTCAGTCACATGGTTATATACGCAACAACTTCATGTTATATATACACGTTGTTCACATAACTCGGGTATTCTCCTAGAGTTGAGTAGCCGCAGTACTATGAGGAGTAGCCGCAACAATATGATGAAACCCTACGCTGGTCTAGGATGCCACAGTCATGTAGGAAGTATATACGCACTTCATGATACAGTCACGCAGGTGGAATCATACGCAGCAAAATTCATGAATATATAAATGCACAGGATTCATGGATATATATATACATGCAGGAGAAGAACCACACACGCTATTCATTACGCTAGTTAATAAATCATTGTTCAATTACGTTGGTCAATGAATCTATAAGATACATTGTTCACTACTCTGTTCATTACGCTGGTTAATGAATCAATTTCTGTTCATTACGCTGGTCAATGGAAACATGTATATGCTTAAAAGAAGAACAGAACTTGGGTTTCACCTCTAGAATCCACGTGAATCTTGGGTACAAGCATATGCCATAATAGAAGGACAGAAGTCGCATAAAGGGAGGAACTGATCTCATATTTCATATGAATATGGGTGCAGGGATCCGCTAGTATAAGAAGCAGATCTGCATTATGTTAGAGCATCACTTTATCTGTCCTCATTCTCACAGAAAATGTTAGATCTTGAGTATCGAGGGTTTATAAAGGATAGAAGATTTCTGAGGTGCAGATCTGGAACCGAGCAAGCAAGGCTGTAGAAGACATTGAAGAGCAATATCATATTCAGGTTGTCTGAACAGTCTATTCTAGTAAGCAGATCTCTTTGTCTCAAGACAGCGTTGAGAAGATACCCTAGACAATGTATGAATTCTGATTGTTGTAGGTGACAGCATGACTAAAGAAGGATTGTGTAGATTCTGGATCTATAGCCTAGCTGCTTTTCCAGGCTGCAGGCCATAGCAAGCAACTAAGGCTGATATGCATATGGCTGTATAATAAAACAACTAGAAGGACTATGTTGCAGCTTGATGAAACAATAGAAGGACAACTGCATTATGGGCACACTAGCAAGAGCAGCATGATGATGCATGATGCAGCATGATGGTACCTCATGATAAGGTGCAACAAATGAACGAGATGTAGCGCTATGATAGGTGAAGGAGTCACCTTAGAGAATCAGTTGAAGCAAAATGTCTTCAACTGATCTCTGCCGATATCCAAAGTCAAAGTGTTAACTTCTATTGTAAATGTACTCTCTCTCTTTCTCTGCTTAACTTTGAAGAACATAAAAGAAGAATTGATCAAGGGTTTCCCCACACATTGTGGGGTTTGTCCATGGCTCGCGTCATATCTTGTGTCCTCTTGTCTTGGCTTGTCTTCTGCATTTTATATTTATGTTCTATATGCAGTTTATCTTAATGCTGATATGATTTCTAACTGTGAAAATTTAAATAAATTGCTCTAGCATAGAACATACCTAAACTTAACATGGTATCAGAGCTGAGGTGAAGACAATGCCCAAGCAAGAGTGAAAGAGCAATCACCAAAGACAGTTGGGACAAGACAGAAGGATCAATGGGTTCCTCATAATTCACCTAGGGTGAAGTCAAAGCAGAGAATGTTATCAGAATGGCGCAGTGGAAGTTTCTGATGGCCCATCTAATGATCACTTCATTAGGAAGTTCGGATCTAAGGGTGGAAGGAAAGGCGAATGCCTGGTTGAAATAAGTTCGGCTGTTGTACATGGCAGAGACACATCCCTTGATGAAGATAACAATCATTCCTGGGACATCTTCATTGATCAAAGGAATGACTAGTAATGCAGGTCATCAAGGAAATGGTCGACTCTTCCACAAAAGCAAGGAACCCTAGAATCTCTTTTATGTACCTGATCGCCAGAAGAACCCGATGTTCATCTCAGAAATGGAAGTCAAAGGTTACAGGATGGCACTTATCGATGGAAAGGTACGTGTTTGAAAATAGATCTTGCAAAGATGTTTTGAGTTCAGAGTTGTATAAAGTTGCAGGAAGTCCACTAGGGACCATGTCCTTTGACTCAACACCAGACGTCTGTGATTCAGATGGTGACTTGGATGCTTGAATTCAAAAAGGAGCATGAAGGTACATGTCTGAATGAACCGAAGGAAAATATTATAAGGGAACCATTCCCCTCATGCAGTAGGTCCACAGGCTTGGAACAACTCGAGGAGTTTAAGACTCATGATCGGGAATCTCATGTATAAAGGTGGAAGAAAGCCCTCTATGGCTTGAAGTAAAATGCCTCGGGCGTAGTATGAGAGGATTGATAGCTGTATAATGCAGTTGAGACTCACTAGGAGTGAAACCGATCTAAACCATTACTCGAAGGTTGTGGATGATAAACCTCTCGTACCGGCACCTATGTCTGACAGGTGCAGACCCTCTCATTTATAGGAGATAGAGGGAGTTAGACTATGAATGTGGAAAGATAAGCTGCAAGCCTGTGACTACCTCAAGGACTTTAACTTTCAGAAGTTATATGGTAGTGATGTCGGACCTGATTTGGGAAATGCCTCTGAGTTTCATAAACTCATTCGCGTTGATGTTCTTGGAGAACCTTCGTCCGGACATTTGTGTTGTAGTTATCATGGTGAGCTCATATTTGGTTGAGCCTCACTGGATTGGTGCCAAGAACCTTCTGAGATATCTACAGGGCGCAATCTCTCATGAATTGAGATACACTGCCAGAAATATGAAACCACATGATTATTTGAATGATTAGTGGGCAGGCAGTATGGAGGATCACTAGAGCACTTCTCAGTGTTGTATCTCTTTGGAATCTGCCTCGATATCCCGGATGAGTAGGAAGCAGAAGTCGGTGACTCTGAGCACCACCAATGCCGAATACATTGCTGATAATATGGCCTTCTGTGAGGTAGTTTGGTTGTTGAAGCTCTTCAGTGAGCTATTTGTACACATGATGAATACCACTGTGATTCTCTGTGACAACCAGAGGTGGGATTCGATTATTGAGGAATCCCGTATTCGTCGATTGCTCCATCAGATAGAAATCATCTGGGATATGGTAAGTCGATGAGCAAGGAGGCTCCATCGCATTAAGATGATGTACAGGTTGATACACCTTGTCAAAGCCTCGAGGAAAGATCTAATATATGATTTTCCCAAATGACTTGGAGTCGGCAAGAAACCCTTGTACAAGGGTCCTGCATGTTGCATACATTGAGCTCTAGGAACTCTGAGGGCTTGTGGTTCCTACTGGAGCAACATATGACCACAGGGTGACTCACCCTCCCCTGGCTGGTGTGCACTGGAACAAGATGATTCGCTCTCTTGTGGAACAAGATGATTCGCTCTCTTGTGGAACGGGATGATTTTCTCTCCATTGTAGCATGATTGATGTGTTCTCCTGTGAGGCCTGGATTGATGTTTTCTCCATGGCAGCCTGGATTGATGTGTTCTCCATGGCGATTGTAGTAGGAGTTGTACCATACTATGACACTGACTTCAGGTCGGTTGAGACTGGTCTAGGACCAGTGGTACATACTCCGAGATTGACTTCGTGTCAGTGCAGTACTGGTCTGGGACCAGTGAGAGTGGTACATACTATGACACTGACTTTGGGTCGGTTTAGACTGGTCTGGGACCAGTGGTACACGCTCTGAAACTGCGATACTGGTCTGGGACCAGTGGTAGGAGTGGTACTTACTATGAAGCTGACTTCGGGTCAGCTGAGACTGGTCTGGGACCAGTGGTACGCACTCTGATTGTAGCAGGATTGATATGTTCTCCTGTGAGGACATGATTGATTAAGTTCTCCTGTCGAGGCATCCTACCCATGCAGTCTGGGACTCATGGGAAGTACCTCTCATCTGATCAATGAGCTAGGAAATGAAGTTAGGGACCATAGTAGTACCGATGGATGCATCGTTGTATCTACCGTACTCCCTACACTAGGATGACCTCCATTGATCTCGGATCAATGATACTGGTCTGGGACCAGTGGTAGGAGTTGTACATACTATGACGCTGACTTCGGGTCGGCTGAGACTGGTCTAGGACCAGTAGTACATACTCCAAGACTGACTTCGTGTCAGTGCACGACTGATCTGGGACCAGTGAGAATCGTACATACTATGATGCTGACTTTGGGTCAGTTGAGACTAGTCTGGGACCAGTAGTACACTCTCTGAGCCTGCGATACTGGTCTGGGACCAGTGGTAGGAGTTGTACATACTATGACGCTGACTTCGAGTCGGCTGAGACTAGTCTGGCACTAGTGTTACATACTCTGAGATTGACTTCGTGTCAGTGCAGTACTGGTCTAGGACCAGTGAGAGTGGTACATACTATGACACGGACTTCGGGTCCACTGAGACTGGTCTGGGACCAGTGGTACACTCTCTGAGACTGCGATACTGGTCTGGGACCAGGAGTGGCACCTACTATGACGTTGACTTTGGGTTAGTTGAGACTGGTCTGGGACTAGTGGTACGCACTATGACTCTGACTTCAGGTCAGTGGAGAATGGTATGAGACATTCTCGATCATTTCTTCTTCTTCATAGTTCAGCGGAGATGAGCAGAGTTGGCAGAGCTGAGTTGAGCCAACAGAGTAGAGCTAGCAGAGCTGAGCTGAGTAGAGCAAAGCCAGCTGAGCTAAGCAGAGTAGAGCAGAGCTAGCAGAGCTGAGCTGAGTAGAGCTGAGCAGAGCTAGGCAGAGCAGTGCAAGGCACTAGTGGCCGAGATAGTACAGTCGGACTTATGGATCACCGGATGGAGTTCTCCCTAGTTGAGAGGGAGTATTAAATTGGCAACTAGGGCCAAACTCCATGTGGCTCGGCTTATTTATGGTAGCAGATATTTTTATTGGATCCCTCTCGTCGAGAGGTGTAGGATTGATCCAAAGATCATCCGATTCCGATAAGTATTTATGGAGATATGAATTTATTTTGTTTATATAATTATTATCAAGCCGACCAACTATTATGTAGGCTCTAGAAGCTCAAATGTCATGTCTATTCACTTATACGTTTTTTAGTATAAATAGAAGGAGACTTTAAGTCATTCTACACACAATCATTCTCTTGTGATCTCTCTTCATCCTGTTTTGGGTTTGATGGAGTAAAGATCCAAAAGATGATGCCCTAATTAAGCCATTCTTTGAGGAGGTTATGCGCTGGTCATATAACACATGGAGAGCACTCATACGTTGAAGCTCCACACGCAGTCAAGGAATAAACATCATTCACATGGTTATATACGCAACAACTTCATGTTATATATACACGCTGTTCACATAACTCGGGTATTCTCCTGGAGTTGAGTAGCCGCAGTACTATGAGGAGTAGCCGCAACAATATGATGAAACCCTACGCTGGTCTAGGATGCCACAGTCACGCAGGAAGTATATACGCAATTCATGATACAGTCATGCAGGTGGAATCATACGCAGCAAAATTCATGAATATATAAATGCACAAGATTCATGGATATATATACATTCAGGAGAAGAACCACACATGCTATTCATTACGCTAGTTAATAAATTGTTGTTCAATTACGCTGGCCAATGAATCGATAAGATACGTTGTTCACTGCTCTGTTCATTACACTGGTTAATGAATCAATTGCTGTTCATTGCACTGGTCAATGGAAACATGTATATGCTTAAAAGAAGAATAGAACTTGGGTTTCACCTATGGAATCCACGTGAATCTTGGGTACAAGCATATGCCATAATAGAAGGACAAAAGTCGCATAAAGGGAGGAACTGATCTCATATTTCATATGAAGATGGGTGCAGGGATCCGCTAGTATAAGAAGTAGATCTGCATTATGTTAGAGCATCACTTTGTCTGTCCTCATTCTCACAGAAAATGTCATATCTTGAGTATCGAGGGTTTATAAAGGATAGAAGAGTCCTAAGGTGTAGATCTGGAACCCAACAAGAAAGGCTGTAGAAGACCTTGAAGAGCAATATCATCTTCAGGTTGTCTGAACAGTGTATTCTAGTAAGCATATCTCTTTGTCTCAAGACAACGTTGAGAAGATACCCTAGACAATGTATGAATTCTGATTGCTGTAGGTGACAGCATGACTAAAGAAGGATTGTGTAGATTGTGGATCTATAGCCTAGCTGCTTTGCCAGGATGCAAGCCATAGCAAGTAGCTAAGGTTGATATGCATATGGCTGTATAATAAAACAACAGAAGGACTATGTTGCAGCTTGATGAAACAATAGAAGGACAACTGCATTATGGGCACACTAGCAAGAGCAGCATGATGATGCATGATACAGCATGATGGTACCTCATGGTAAGGTGCAACAAATGAATGAGATGCAGCGCTATGATAGGTGAAGGAGTCACCTTAGAGAATCAGTTGAAGCAAAATGTCTTCAACTGATCTCTGCCAATATCCAAAGTCAAAGTGTTAACTTCTATTGTAAATGTACTCTCTCTCTTTCTCTGCTTAACTTTGAA
>APFE030322921.1:1358-16898 GCA_000404065.3 Pinus taeda
AAATTATCACCGAAGTATTATGGTCCATACAAGGTGTTACAAAAGATTGGTACTATGGCATACAAATTGGAGCTTCCTGCAGCTTCTCGAGTGCACCCAGTTTTCCATGTATCATGTTTAAAGAAGGTTATAGGCAACAAGCTCCCAGTTCAAACAATATTGTCAAAACTTGAAAAGGAAGGAAAAATTATATTGGAACCAGAAGTAGTCACAGAAACAAGAACTCGACAGCTACGAAATCGATCCATTTCGGAGTATCTCATCAAGTGGAAGAACTTATCCGCTGAAAATTCCACATGGTAGGATGATAATTTTATACAGAAGCATCCAAAACTACTCAAGCGTTGAGGACAACACTTTTTTGAAGGAGAGGGGCATGTTAGGTCCCTATAATACTAGGGATGCCCCCATTACTATTGTATTTGTATCCCTTATTAATATTTTTGTGCCCCTATTGTCCCCATATTATTATTACTGTGCCCCATAGAATCCCTCTATTGTTATTTTTGTGCCTTTATAATATTATTGTTAGGTCAGATTGGTTATATTGTGACCCCGTAGACTCCTACATATAGAAAGGAGGTTTTTTCATTTGAATCATCCAAGAATTGTTCAATTATGTCATGTAAAGGAGGTTTCCCCTCGAAGAGGCTAAATTCTAAGGCGTTCAACTGTCTTTTCTATCTTTTTGTGAGTTGGTTTCATAAAAACCTTCTATCTACTTCATGTAGATTTATTCTCCCAAATCTCCATGTAGGAATGTTGACTTCATTTCAATCTATTCTACTTCAAAATAAAAATAACCAACAATCAATAAAATAAATCTAATAGAATTTAAATTTGTAACAAGGGGAAGTATATCGCTAAATTCAATTCCCTCTACTTGGGAATAAATCATTTGTCCTTACCGAGCTTTATATTTCTCCAATATTCCTTCTACATTCAACTTATTTAAACACCCATTTGTTGCCAACATGATTTACTCTAGCAGGAAACTCCACTAGGTCCCGAGCCTCCTTTTTGTCTAATGTTATCATTTCTTCAACCATGGTCTTTTCCCATAGTTTTCCATGCTATGAATTCACTACCTTCCTAATATTTTTAGGATCATCATCAGTAATAAACAAAGTAAAATTTGAATAGAAATAAGGAGGAGTATACATTTCTAGTTATCTTTGTCCCAAAATGATCTCTTGAATACTAGAGTATATGATTTTTATTCTTCTGATTCTTGTTCTTCTATAGAGTTTGATTCACCATACTTCATTTCAAACTCTATATTTTTTTTGTTCTTTCTCCCTTAGTTGGAATTCTTATTTGATATCAACTTTCAATTCTCTAAATACCACATCTCAACTATACAAAAACCTTCTTAGTTTCTAGGTATCAAAACTTATAACCTTTCAGACCATCTTCATATCTAATGAAGATATACTTTTCAACTTTCTTATACATCTTACTCATATTCTGTTCTCCTTTGAAATGTGTATATAAGCATCATGACAAAATATTTTAATTTGTTTTAGAGAAGGTTTCTTACCAGTACATACCTCATGTGGATTCTTGTCATCCAATGTTAATGAGGGTGATCTATTCCACTACCTCTTCCCAAAAAAAAATTTCTAAGTTGGTGTAACTCCCAACCCCACATTTACCCACTTTAGCATACTTACCAGAGTAAACATGATCTAAGAGTTATTATGAATAACCCAACTTCCAAGATGTAGTTACGGAAATGGGGTTTAACTTGGCCAACACATGTTTTCATTTTTACAAACATTTTGTGGCCATGGTACATGTAATTCATGGATGCATAATTTGTTCATTGTTCTCATTAGTTTCATCAGATGTTCATTAAGAATGCTTGCTTCCCTCTCATACTAGCTGCAATAAAACACATATTAGCTCATTCATCCATATAAAATATCCATGAACCTATCAAAACCATGAGCAAGATTAATAATAAGAGAACATCATATAACAAGAAATACACCATGCATGTAACATTCACTTAACCAGAATGACGCCATGACAAACCAGTCACATATTCAATACATTAAACCAAATCTTGTGCTCATTGATCTTCATTAAATAATAACACATATTAACATATGCATAGTAACAACCAAGTCAGGGACTTCCACATTTCGTCCGACCATAGATTGGGGCTAGGCCAATTCTTTCTTCCAACCCAATCACCCCTGTTCCATATCCCAAGCATGAATGTATGATTACATGGGACAAACCAAAACATGACCAAATAGGGAACCTAGAGGAAAACCACCTCCACCCTCAAGCCATAGTGATTTCACCTATTACCAACTGCAAAAATCATCAAAACCAATACAAGCTTGGATGCCTCCAAATTTTTTCACCATACCTAGAGGAATTTTCCTGTCTCCACCCACCTATCAAGAGCTTCCCAGAGAAAGCCATCTCCACCCTCAACCCTTGGGATTTTCATGAGACCGCCTCAACCAAGATCCAAAATATAATGGCATCCAAAGCTCAACCAAATAGGGAACCCACTACATCATGGCTATCTAGGAAATGACATAAGGTGAGGTTGTATATGATTGTCAATCCAGTAAAAGATCCCATGCCAATGACAACACAAACGGCCAAAACCAATGCATGAACCATGCATTCAAATCCTACCAAGAATCAAACATGCACTCTATTACTTACAAAATCCATAGTTATTTTTTTTCCCTTGCTTGCTACTGTCCAAACCTTCCTCTTGGCTTCCATAAAAAATCCTCTTGCGCTCCTTTCTTTCCTATTTGGTCTCTTTATTGTGTCTTACTTGTGCTCTAAGTGTTGTAGTATTCTCTCTCCTTTTTCCTTGTTTTCCCCTAGAAGAAAATGTTAGAATGGTGTCTGTCCAAATTTCATTTCTTTTCTTTTCCTTCACTTTCCCTTGCATGCATATTATTTCACTATTTTTATCCTTTCTTGTCTCTTCCTCTTCCCCACTTGCTGAAGTGGAATTTCTTTAATTTTCCTTTATTTATTTTTTCATTTTTACCTCATGTCCTTACTGGCCTGTAATAATTAATTCACCATTTATTGTCTTTTGACCCTTGCCAATGCCAATAAATAATTAACCACAAGTGGATCCCAATGTGATTTTGTTCCCCTCATTCAACTTAGAATACGTGTCCCATGACCTTGGTTTGATTTATTCTTTTATAATGTCCATACATTATTTATTTGCATGGAAATTTAACCCGGGGTTGTTACAAACCCCTCCCCCTTGGGAGAACACCATCCTTGGTGTTCTATGACCCTTATTACAAGAAAACACTGTTGAAAATGTGATAAACATACTACTTATGGAGTTGTATAAACACAACTCAATAAAATATTTACAATGATATATACGTATATACATATGCACATTTTCTTCAACCAACAAATAAAAAACAATATGTTACCCTCAATCAGCAACAAGGGAATCTAGAGACTCACACCTCCACCCTCAACCAACAACAAGGGAATCCAGAGGTTCACACCTCCACCCTCAACTGCCAACAAGGGAATCCAGAGGCTCACGCCTACACCCTTAAGAGTAGTATCAAGGATTCACCTCATTCCTAGGAAGTATAGAATCCACTGCTCAAATCAAAGCATAAAAGAGAAAATATTCATAAATTACCTTTGCATATATTACCTCAATATTGTTATATTCCCAAGCTATCCACGGCTCTAGGGACTACTATAGCCCACAACCTCTGGGGAACCTGAGAACCAATCCCCTTCACTTCTATTCTCTTCTCTTTAGTATTTCCTTTCTTTGTCTGCCTATTCCAATGCATTATAAAATGCATACACATACACATGGTGTACAACATAATACATTTACATATACACATGATACAACACAATGAATACATATGTTACAACAAAATGAATACACATGTTACAACAAAACACATATATAATACACATGGCGCAATACAACATGTAGACAATAGTAGTATTGCACATTGAGAGACCACACTGTCTCTACCTGGAAACCTTACCTCTAGTGCCTTTCCCAAGCCTTATTGTGTGCATCCACAACCTAAATCTTGGGTCTGTGATTTCTTCCATTATCCATGCTTGTCCTAACATACCACAGATTACACTACTTTCATTTTGCTTATGTATCCTTCAACCTTCCTTGTTCATAACATAAACATGGGCATAATTTTAAGCACATAACATTGAAATCATAAATCGGCCAAGGCTGCCTCTTTCCCAATTGATTCCTCCTACAACTAAGAGCCTTTTCATGCCATCTATACCATCATTCTCCCAAAAGAATGATCCTTGACAAGAACTTGTCAGTCACAATGGCTTAACATAACTTCAGTAATCAATCATGTTCATGAATATAACACATATCAATATACATATCAAGTAAGTTCAAGTTTTAGAGAACCTCCTTTGTGCCATTTTCATGGTTTCCATTTCACTGTCCATTATTTCCCATGGACCCAACTGACCTTCTAAGTGGTTTATCATATCCAAGGCACAACACTTAGTGGCATATATGTCCAATCCTTTGACCAAGTATTCTAATTAGTAATTAGTATACATGTTGACATAATAGTTAATATTTTCTAGTCATAAACATAATATAAACATGGGCACGTGAATGTCATAATCACATGATATTAGAAATAATTAACACCAAGAATCCCCACTTGTTTATTAGATTTCTCACAAAAAAAGGAATTTCATCAAATAATCTTATTATGTTATCCCAAACATGTCATTCATATATTCATCAATTTTTATAAGCATAGTCAATCATCCTTCCACAAGAATGATTCCTAACAACAATCAGTCAAATACAATGGCATTTCATATACTCATTTAATCATCAACATGTTCATGAACATAATACATATTCACATAATATCATACAAAATCAGGGTTGAGATAACCTCATGTATTTGTGCAAAGCACACATTCATTTGGAACAACAGTTTCCAAACATAGCCAAAGGAATTTTCACCACATTCCTTTCTTTTACCTTTTTATATTGTTGCAATTGAGTCTTATTATTTGTTATCACATTCACCCAACTATTAGTTACACACTAGTTACATGAACATAAAAAAATCAAGTGTTACATTTCCATGCTAATTCCAAGAATGTTTCTCTATAACTGTTCACACATGTCAGTCATATGTTCAGAGGATCAAGTCATCATGTCTATTAATTTGAAATCATCATTTTACCAAGATTAACATCTTCAATTAAAATCAGCCTTTTACCAAGACTAGCATCATCAATTTAAAATCGTCCTTTTACCAAGACTAACAATCATGACATAGTATGTAATCAATGCATAGTCATTATCCATAGTGCTAGAACTATAACCTACTTGCACTAGCGTGCATAGCAGTTGTATCAAAACATATTGTGTTAGTACAATTGTATTAAAACATGAACATTCCGTCATACAATCTCATGAGCACATACTCATATCATGTACTTAATCAAACATTCAAAAAATACTTTAAGGGTGCATAAGCTGAAGAGTTATAATAAACCTTTCTTAGAACACATATCTGGAAAAAACTACTTACTGGTAGAAAAATTCTCATTAATGAATGCACAACTTTGTCACAATATTCATATCAACAAGCATAGCTGTCTCTTGTGCTATTATCTCACCAACATATTATTTTCCATAGCCTTGGTTCCTCAAGGCTACATACAGAACTCTTAGTGGTTTCCAAATCGTGTTGTCAACCTACTCATGGTTACTTTCTCATCATTAACCACTCTTTGTCATTTGAATCATGTTATGACAATAGAATGAGAGTATTTGTGCATGCACATCCATTATTGTATACACTTAGCATACCTTCATGCATCTAACATACCATTATTTAATATCTTTTCGATGGATATGCATCTCTAATCTAATTCATATATGCCATTTTATTATGCATATGTTATTATTCATCAGCTTATTACAACTTCTCAAAATATCAAATAATAAACAAGTAGGAGTTAAGTTGAGAGATTCCCCTTCATAATTTTGATTGCATGCTTTAGTTATGAACTTTTTCAATCCTTTTTGGGATACTCTAGGGAATCTAGTCAACATTCTGCATGTTTATATTATTGCATCAACTCAAACCAATCTTTAAGTAACATCAATATATTCATATATAAAACAAAGTAATTTCACATAATCACATACCCCCTTACCACCCATGGTCCATACTAAGGTATAAGGAGGAAACTACTATAATGGCCCAATATCCAATGTTCAATTATGGAAATGGGGCCTCCAAAGTTAACAATGAAAACTCAAAATTACCATTATAAACATATCATGTGAATAGAGACTCATTACAAATCTCTCTTGAATCACATGAGATCACTTGTCATGTACCTATACTTAATTTAACCACATTTTTCAAAACTTGATTTTCATTTCTCATACATTTTGTAAGGCACTTTGCAAGTAAAACTCTCTTCAAATATTTTTGTATACAAATAATTGAGTATCATTTCTCTTGCATACCTTTTGTCAAACATTTTGTATGATATTAAATCAGAGACACTGTGTTTATTCCACTTGTAACATACTAACTGAAAACATGCCACTTTTCCATTTCTTTACATGGACTTTTCAAATTCCTTGCATGCAACTCTTCAAATTATTTGTATGCAAATAGGCATAAATCAACTACAACAATATTATCACACAATAATATTATCCCATCCACAAAACAACATTATCTTCAAACAATTACCATACAACTACATTTTCTTCAAACAACCACTATATTATTACATTTGCATTTAAGCATTTCTTCAAACACTTTACATGCAAACTAATATAAAAAACTCTTTGCGTACAAATAAACATATATTAGCTACAAAAATACTATTACACAATAGTGATATCCCCAACCAAAAAAAACATACTCAATGGGGAATTTTATCAAATATTTTGTACAAAATGAATCATTGAACCATTTAAGCCTTTCATCGAAAAGTTTGCACGAAAATAAATATGGAAAATGATTCAATGCATATCTCCTAAACTGTAGCAATACAAGTTATGGAAATTGAACCATCTGATCAGTGGGAGTCTCCCTCACTATGGTTCAATTTTTAAATTTTTAGATTCCATAGATAATACTATTTGGTGCACAATTCTAGGACCATTCACGAAGTTTGACTTCCACTAGTCATCTATCCTAACATATAGTGACAAAATATTTGAATTTTTTACCACAATATCAGTGGGGCTTTCCCTTACTATGGATGAATTTTCAGCTCCTGAAACCACCTATAAGAAAAGTTATAATAGAAATTTCAACATGACCTCTTTGAGGCCTGATTTTAGGAGCATTCAGAAGGCTCAACTTCCTTTGTTCATATCTCCTAAAATATTGTGACCCAATATATAAATATTTTACCACATGATCAATAGTATTTCCCCTAAATGTGGAAAACAATTCAGCTTCTAGAATCTAAAGGAAGATAACTTATAGAATAAGTTCCAACATTGCCTATTTAAAGATGCATGTGGGAAGCTCATCTTCCTCAAATCATAATTCCTAAAATACTATGAACCAATATTTGAAATTTTGACCACATTATCAGTGGGATTTACCCTCAATGTAGACAACTTTTTAGCTACTAAAATGAAAGATATTGTACTCATTGATCCCTACATGTCCACATGCACATATTAACTTACATAGTCCTGAAATTTAAAAAAACCATATAACTGCAATAAAGAAGATTGCATGCTACTTACTGCAAGGATTAAATCATTTCTAGCACATGTTATTCTAACACCTTTTACACAATAGCAAAAACACATTGGCTAATTCATAAACTAAATAAATCATGAACCATGTCATTGACATCTTGTGAATCATGAACCATGCTCTGATATCACTCTCTAACACCCCACCCCACATTTATCCACTTTAACATACTTACCAAGATAAAAATAAGCTGAGAGTTACTATGCATGACCCAACTTCCAAGATGTAGTTATGGAAATGGGTTCTAACTTGCATAACACATGTTATTCATTTTTAGAATAATTTTTTGGCCATGGTGCATGTAAGTCATGGATGCATAGTTTGTTCACTATTCTTGATCCAGATTGGATCATTATGTCATCCATCTCGATGCATTCATAATGGCAAAAGTGGAGGGAGGAATATATTTTGTGTGGAGCCTAATTATCTTCCTAATTGTTCAGTGGTTTTTTGTTTCAGCCATGGGTGGATCCCAGTCCCTGATGGGGGGGTGTGGGGGCACTTCCCACCCCCACTATTAATGCCAAGGGGATCTTAGGGGGGGGGATATGCAATCCTTGTAAGATATTATAATTTCATAGTCAATCTCGATCATTCATTAGGTGGAAGATCTGGTAGTAGAAGTTATGTCAATTTAGAGTGTTTTCCCTAGAAAAAACCCCTCTGTTTATATGAGAGAAATGTATTACAGTTCTGTATTATTATTTTTTATGAGAAAGAGAGAGGAGACTATGTGAGAGTGAAGAAGAAATTACAATAGATTTTCTCTAGGCAATATCTCTTCAATTTGTTGAATAATATAAAAGGAAGGACTGGTTGTTTCTCCGTGGATGTAGCCCAAATTGGTTGAAACACATATATCTATGTCTTTCTTATTTTATGATTTTGTGTGTTTGGATTTCCGTAATATTTTATGCATTTTATTGCTCTATTAATTAATTTCTAATAGAATCAGCGCATGGGACCATTTTACCGACAGGACTCGATTTGGAAAAATGGGGTAGGAAACCTCTTAGGAGTGTTTTGAGGCATCAAATGACCTTTTTTGGGGCTAAAACTTTGTTTCTTTAGCTTAGCACCTTTTCATGTTATTCTACACACATGGATCTTTCCAACGGTGCAATAAGCACGTCAATCATAGTCTATATGTGAAAGTTATACCACTCAGAAGTTGACTTTCTTGTTTTCACCACCATGGTTCAAGAGTATGTTGCGCCAAAACCCATTATTCATGGAAAAGGGGCTAGCCACCCAATTTTGATGTGAAAGACTCTAGAAGATTATATATTGCAACTTTAGTTAAGAGTTGAGGTAGTCAAACTTTACCACTAGTAGGCTATCGGGTTGTGTTATAACTGGGCCACAAGAAGAGGCATTACATTCTTTCAAGTGCATTTGTTCCATAGCTGAGCAAAAATAGGCAAGAGGGATAGGAGGTATACCACACACAGAGGATTTGTGCATTGCAGCAGCCCACGGACCACGGGCCACACTTCTTTGTACCTGCAATCGTATTTTCAAACAAAGAAAGAGAGCGAAGCAACCTCACCTTCTAGTTGGGTTTTCTCCTGAAAGGGTTTCCCAGAGCATATCTTGTATCTTATGTGTGTGTGAGATTTAATTTTTCCATTCTTTATTTTTTTGCATAATTTTCATTCGCATGCATGCACTAATTATAATAAAATCTAGAAATCTAGAAATTTAATAAAACTATAATAGTGTAGGATTTTAGATTTTTAATATAATATTATCATATCTTTTGTGATTAACTGTCTAGTGGAATATCCATGGAAATTTACAAATTAATTCTCATTAGTTTCATCATATTTTCATCAAGAAGGCTTGTTTCCCTCTCATACTAGCTACAATAAAACACATATTAACTCATGCAACCATATAAAATATCCATGAACCTGTTAAAACCATGAGCAAGATCAATAACAAGAAAACTTCATATAAAAAGAAATACACCATGCATGTAACATGCACTTAACTAGAATGAAGCCATGAAAAACCAATCACATATTCAACACATTGAACCAAAGTGTGTGCTCGTTGATCCTCATTAAAGAATAACACATATTAACATATGCATAGTAACAACCAAGTCAGGGACTTCCATGTTCCATCAGACCATAGATTAGGGTTGAAATAACTCCTTCTTCCTACCCAATCACCACTGTGCCATATTCCAAGCTCGAATGTGGGATTACATGGGATAAACCAAAACATAACCAAACAAGGAATCTAGAGGAAAACACCTCCGCCCTCAAGCCACAATGATTTCACCTAATACCAAGTCCAGAAATCATCAAAACCAATACAAGTTTGGATGTCTCAGAATTTCTTCACCATACCTAGAGGAATTTTCCCGTCTCCACCCACCTACCAAGAGCATCCCAAAGAAAACCAATCCACCCTCAACCCTTGGAATTTTCCTGAGACTTCCTCAATCAGGATGAAAAATCTATAGGCATCCAAATCTCAACCAAATAGGGAACCCACTACATTATGGCTATACATTAAATGGAATAAGGCAAGGTTGTAAATGAATGACAATCCAGGAAAATCCCATGCTAATGGCAGCAAAAATGTCCAATAAAACAATGCATGAACCATGCATTCAAATCCCCTTAAGAAAATCAAACATGCACATTGTTACTTGAAAAATCCATAGTTATTTTTTTCCATTGCTTGGTGTAGCCTAAACCTTCCTCTTGGTTACCACAAAATTCCTATTGCACTCCTTTCTTTCCTTGCTTGTCTCTTTCTTGTGTCTTCCTTGTGCTCCAAGTGCTCTAGTATTCTCTCTCACTTTTCCTTTCTTTTCCGAAAAAGATAATGCTAGAATGTTTTCTCTCCAATTTCTCCTCTTTTCTTTTTATGTTTCTTCATTTCCTCTTGCATCCATATTCATTTACTTATCTCTTCCTCTTCCCCACCTGCTGAACTGGAATTTATTTCATTTTCCTTTATTTCTTTTTGCATTTTTGCCTCATGTCCTTGCTGGCCTGTAATAATTAATTCTCCATTTATTGAATTTTTCCTCTTGCCAATGCCAATTCCAATTTCCATAGCCAATAAATAATTAACCACAAGTGGATCCCAATGTCATGTTTTCTCCCCCATTTAGCTTGGAATACGTGTCCCACGACCTTGGTTTTATTTTTTATTTTATAATGTCCATACATTATTTATTTACATGGAAATTTAACCTAGGTTTGTTACACTTGGTACCATTGAGCATGCTACTCACTTTCTCCATCAATTTCATGTTCTTCTTTTCTGTAACTTCATTTTTTTGGGGTGTGTATGGTGTAGTCTTCAGTGAAAATTTTAAGGATGAAATTTTATCTTGAAGTGTAGAAACTTCGGTGAATATTATTAGTCCCTAATATGTAAACTATAAAATGTTTGGCAATATTTCTATAAAAAAATCAAATTTATTATGATTTTATATAGCGTCTAATTATTTATTCCCATTTTTAGGGAAAAATAATTTTATCCCATAAAATCAGGGTGAATCATTTTTAGAAAAAGTGGAAATCAGTCAATCCTTTTTTTTTTGGAAAAATCATGGAAAATTAGTCCTATCTATGAAATTTAGCCCCTAAAATTTTCCTTCGTAGTCTTCTACATATTCTTTGAATTCATTCCCACAAAATTTTCCACCATTATCTATCCTCAATGCATTAATTTCCTTCTCTATATGATTGTCCACATGAGCCTTAAACTTTGTCAAAGACTTTCAATTTCTTCCTGAGGAAATATGTCCATGTATTCCTCAACAATTTTCCTATAAATGAGACATAGTACATAGATTTACCCAGTGATACAACAAATAGAGGTCTAAACAGATCACTATGAACCAACTATAATATTCCCTCTGAGCTCATAGAACCATGGGGAATCTTACTCGATTTTTCTTCCCATATAAACAATGTTCACAAAAACCAAAATCTAGATAGAAATTAGACATACCTTCTACCATACCATTACTATGTAGTACTCGAAAGCCTTTTTTTTTGCCATCTTCTAGCCTTGGATTCCACAACATAGACTTTTCTCCAAAAGCTGCGGGAATGTTTCCTTATTCTACTCCAAGGAATGGTTGCACCCATAACTAACAGTGCTTCCCAACACCTTATATAGAGTTCCAATTCGAACTCCCCTCAGCAATGCCATTGCTCCTAAAACAAAACTACAAGTGTCATTTTTAAACATTGTTTTTAAACCTGCATTGCTCATCTTGCTTACAAAAACCAAATTTATGACTATGTTGGAAATAATGGGGCGAAGGAGTGGTGTGAATAAGTATTTCATTATTTAAAAAAAAAAATCACTTTATTATTCTAAAATGTCATCACATAATATATCATCAACACTAAGCATGATCACAAAGATTAAAATGCAAATTAAAATTTGAAGAAGAAAGACATGAATGTTTTTTAAAAATATTCAATTTATTATAATCACTTATGAGGATGCCAATCCTCTATAAGCACCAAATTACAAGAATTGTAGGATCCAACTTGTTAAGAAGATGAGGACACCAATCCTCAATAAGTAGCAACTTATAGTTGTTCAACTGACAACATCTAGGCTTGGAATATTGTTATAGACATATTTGGGCATTGCAACCCAAATCTTATATGTCCATAAACCAAGGACTTCTAAGTCCCTGTTGAAGGCCCCGAAAATTTGGTCAACAACAAGGGGGATACCTGCCCGGTCCGGACCTTGGTTGGCAGCTCCTTATCCGTTTGGTATAGCGAGTCCGATTTGGGATATGGGACCAGTTTCCCAATTTAGTGTGTATGTGAGAGAAAGATGGGTGTTTCTGTTCTAAATGGAATACTTCTATCTAATCTAATCTAATGCTATGCTATTGTATTCTAATAAACAGAAAAACATCGAAATTTATGCTAACCCGAGGTGTGATCTTTCTTCTATGCGATCTAAAAAGATTTCAAACAATAACTGGTAATAAATATCATTCAGCTATCATAAGAAAAGAATTCGATAAATATGAACTACTTCGTATAAGAAGTTAGACGAAACAGTTGTGAAAACTTATCGCATAAATGAGCTATTCATACACTAAACATAAACAAATAGTTATCACCGTACAAAAGTGCCAAATGATAACTCAGACATCCTTGCTGTAATATATAAACAACTAAAAACTGAATATCACTTTGACGCATAAGCAGAATTGGTTAAGAGATAAAAGTACCATTTATAACTAGTCCTACTCATGAGCTTCAAGCGACAATTGATTTATCTCTCCTTGATTTAACATCCACTAAGAGTACAAAAGTGCAACATCAGTAGTAGATATCAAATGCAAATATCAAATAAACCATGTTCAATTCATTCATCAAAACCTCCTCGGAGGGTGCAAAAGTGCATGTTCTAAGGACAAGTTTTTGATAAATTTCTGGACCCTTCTCTAAATGAATGAGAAGGGTTTAAATACTACTAACTAAATAAATTATTTACAGAAATTGAGGATTTGGTTTAAATGGCCGTCCTTTTTCTAAGTAAAACTATTTCTAAAATTAAATCTAATATCTAACTATTTCTAAATTTTCTCCTTAACATCGCAAGTCATTCAGTATTTGCCTGAGTAGAGTTGGTCGATTGTCTTCCGTCTTTGGTTGAGTTAAGCAAACAGAATCGGCAAGAGCTGGCACTATCTTCTCAGCAATATCGATAATATACCTGAGATTCATCCAATGACTATGTGGCTTTACCATGTATACCTGGTAATAATCCCATTTCAACTTGGTTAACCCTTGGATTACTTCTACTTTTTCTTTAGCTTTCTTTTTCCAGTTTGTTTCTATCATTGCTTTCTTGCAATTTTCGGGGCTTGCAGGTGATTGAGTAATTAGAAGCCTTCCTTTTCGAGCAAGTTTTCTTAGCGATGCGCTAAGCGCTAATCGCGCATCGGAAACTGCCTCTATTTCTTGATTCAGGCTTTCCTGATGCGTTTTTCACCTCTTGTGCCTTTTTCTCTTATCGGGCATAAAGCTCAAAATTTGTAAAAATAGTGATTCTGTGAGCTCTTGACCCTGAGCATTAAATTGTATGTTTCTGGTATCAGCATCGTTCAGTACCCATTCAACCATGGCTGTATATGAGAAATCTGTGATGGATGCCTCAGAAGAGTTTTGCGGCTCTTTCTCTCCCTTAAGTGGATTAGGTGTGCCTTCCGAAATGGACATTGGAGTACTGCCTTTCCTCCTCATAGTTTCCTGCATACTGCATTGTATAACACTTTGTCCTTTGTTCCTGCAGTTTACAATTGAGGTGGAAGTAATGATAAAAATAATGACAAGAAAACTTTAAATGCCGAAGATATGCAAAACATGCCACCTTACGTGAACTAGTTCTTCGAAAAACACAACACCATACTTCATTAACAACTGGAAACAACTCATTAATTCGCATTAAAGTGCATGACCAGTTCTTGGCCTAGAAAATGTTTTCTCGAATAATGAGCCAAAACCAACTGTGATGGAGAGGTCTTTTGATTTTGCTTTGTGATATCGCAGATCGTTGTATCGCATTACTGCAATTTCATCGCATTGTTCTATCGCAAGGTTTCTTGGTCGCAATATCGCAATATCGCAAGATCGCAGATCGCTTAATCGTTATAATCATTATGTGTAATTCATGTGATTGTTGCGATGTGCGATATGTGATATCGCATATCGGCACTTTTAAGGTTTTTCAATGTGAGTGCTTCTTAATGCATGCGATCGACGGAGTTTCGCATTGCAATCTCGCGTTTTTTATCATTTTGGCTCATTTAGAAGGTGCCCTATCATTCTTTGTGCGGTGCGATCTCTCTTAAGGAGTGAATTTACTTTCTTCATTATGTAACTTATGTTTTTTAGATTCTTCAAAGGTATTTTCCTAAGTCCATGATGTTGTAAGTTTCATCTAAAAGGAAATATAACACTAATTGATTTTTTAAATTTTTTACTAAGGGTCCCCACTTATTTAGTATTAGCAATAATACTTCATAAGGAGGGGGGTTTTTGGTGGCCACAACAAAGTCCAACCTCCCCCATTATATTTTCTCCTTAACATTCCAAGCCCCATAATTTACCAAAATATGTCAAGCATGCTATGTCCCCGCCCAAAGAGAAATCATTTCCCCTACAAGTGACATGCTTTTCACAATTACAACCCAATCCATTGACCAAATGATGTTGGCCCTCACTTTGGAAAATGTTGCTACTTTCTCCTTAGAAGCCCTCACCCAACTTTATCAAAAGCTGGATTTTTCCACCTGAGCCAGAATTTTTGAGATTTTCTTGCCAGAGAATGCCCAATTACCCAAAACGAATCCTCCATATCCCTCTTCCATCTTCCCTGATCAGGCCAAGAAAATTATATCCATGATCTACTACATTTTCGGCTATCATTCTGTAGGTTTTAACCCCGTACAGAAATTACCTGCATACGAATTCTAAATCACAGGAAGAATAAAAATGCGAGAGCATAACACATAAAACACATATACACAGAGATTTCCCACTGGATCTCAAAACCGAGACTACCAGCTTGATTTTTCATTATATTCCTTTCAATGTTACAATACATATTTATACATGCCGAAGCATCCAATACCATGGACCGAAAACCATCGCGTCCAAAACCATGGACCGAAAACTATAGGTAGGTTCGCCCAACCTAATATAGGGTCCAATTTTTTTTTTCGGGGCGCTGCCCC
>APFE030322924.1:0-20517 GCA_000404065.3 Pinus taeda
CCTGGCGGTGGTCTTTCAACCGCACATAGGCAGGTGCGACACTGCTACCTCATTTCTTTTCACCAATACTCTGAAGTATGGACTATGCTTAACATTCAACACTTAGATTATTTTTCACTTTTTACTAAGCATTCATCTTTTTAACACAACAAAAATACATTCAACATCATTGTCATTTATAAACATATGCACAATGAATACAATCTTTAAGGGAGGGGAAACTCCCTGATAAGAGTCTGCCCAGTAATGATAATAATAATCTCTTACAAATATTTATAGAAGTACATCATTTGTGAAGGAACCCCAACTTTCCTCTAAACAATTCTGCAAAGATACATAAATCAGTTTGCACCGTTAGGTAGTGCCCATTTATCGTTCAGGAGCGCCCACCCCTACTAGGCCAGGTCGCCCAACTCGTCGGGCAGAGGCACCCTACCTGGGTCATCGTTCACATTGTTCATCGCACAAACCAGTTACTTGTAGCTTGACGTTTGTTCATGGCGTGTCCCCCTTCTGGCGTCTATCTGTAACTCGCCTCCACCCTTCGACACTTCACCTGGAACTCAGGTCGACCTACCCGTAGTGCAACCTCAACAAATCTCACAACTCTTTATTTTGGGCAGAGTCACCCTTGTCATGTAGCAACACCCTCCACAGGTCTCCAATCGAGCAGACATGCCCCTATCATGTAGTGACGCCTTACCCAGTTCGCCCGTTGGGTAGACGTGCCATGCCTGTAACATGTCCCCCCAAAATTTGTGTTTCATTTCTCCACGGCTTAGTGCTTCAGTGTAGAGCCGCCTGTACCTCACCCTACTCTGTTCATCCACACTTAGGCTCGTCGAACATCACTTAGACTTCACACTTAGAATGTTTGAACTTCAAGTGATGCCTTCTCGTCCACCCATGCGTCCACCATATATATGTATCCTCCATGGATGTGATATGGGTCAGCTTGCCTAGGCCGACCTCTCAACTTGGCCAACCGTGCCCCAACTTCATGTTGGCTCGCCCATGTTTTTCCCCCACCGGTTCCACTTACCCAACCTTGTACCGTATAAGCTCACCATTGGAAATCTCCATACTTAGACAAATTTTGTCTTCTTTCGTTTTTCAACTCTCTATTGGCTCATCGCAACTTGTGTCTTGGGTGACTTTAATGGACTACCCAGCTCGTCGTACACCAACTTGTCCCATCATCGCAAAATTTCGTCGCAACCGACTTGCCACTCCCTAACTCGTCGCATCGGCTCACCGCCCATTGACGTGTCGCATGCTAGCTCGTTGTGTTTGACCGAGGGTGTGTCACTTGACCT
Source organism: Pinus taeda (assembly GCA_000404065.3). Classification (NCBI taxonomy): domain Eukaryota; kingdom Viridiplantae; phylum Streptophyta; class Pinopsida; order Pinales; family Pinaceae; genus Pinus; species Pinus taeda. Next base: position 1,317 of record APFE030322924.1, read on the forward strand.
CATTGCACATGGCTCACACGACTCATGGGCGTAACAATGAGGATGTGGGTGAGATTGAGGTATTACAAAGTAACAGAGGTTACGAATTCATGTTACATCTTCGTGAGGGTGAAGATGATGGTGTGGTTGATCATCATAATGTAAATGAACATTTATATAAAGATGGATAAGTATATGAATCATGATTTTATTAATAAAATACAATTAAATTTTAGTTTTTAATTAGTTAAAAATAGAATATATAATTTACTAATATAACATAATATATTTTTTCCAATAAATATAAATATTTTATAAATAAATGTTAAAATAAGTATTTTATATTCAAAATTTTATTATTATATAAAGTTAAAAATAAATTAAAAAACAAGAATACAACCATCAATCATCATTATTGAGGTCTTACACACAATTTCTCTTTGAGATATGCATTAACTCTCAATGAGAATGTGTAATTTGAGACATTGGAATGTAAATATGAAAATGTGAAAATAATTAGACACAAACAATTCTTGTTGTACATATTATGAGGATGTTTCGCATTATTTTACATTTTTGGTACAGTGACCAATTATATGTTCTCATCCTTAATCAAATTTGTATACTTGTCATTAAATCACATAGAAACATGTTTCTATTATAAACACACATGATAATGTACTTCTTCATGCCATCATAGGTCATTTCTCTTGGCATCTTTTCGCAACATCAATTTGATCAAGAATCCATCGCATCTTCATCAAAATGTAAGCAAGCCATGCCTAGGTCCATGAAGTAGTTTCTATCTCATCCACAACATGTTGTTCATGATGTTGGTGTCAATGTCCTACATGTCAATTAGCCACATCTATCTCAACGTCACCATCCATATATGTGTAAGATCCATCTCCTCAAAATAAAGAGATTCTCTCATTAAACCGACTCTTAATGTGCCACATTCAGGTCCATGAAGCAACCTCCATCATATCCATAATGTGCCATACATCAAGTCTGGCAAAGAAACAAGTATACACCTATCTCATCATCCATGTGTTGCCCATGGTCAGAAACCAATCAGCCACCATGTATCAAAAGTGGTTAAGTGTCGGCTCAACCCATGCCCAAGTGTTTCCACCAAGGCGTCAACATCGCTCCATCAACTCCAAAGTGTCTTATCTCGATCCTCCACATCAAGTCACTCTGCCAAATACACCCATAAATGTGCTCAAAGTACTCACCCCATACTGCAGCAAAGTCACTGACCACAGCTCCTCAATGCATCAGATCTTCCAAGCCCACTATAATATGAAGTCTCTAATGGCTGCAATAATATCATGTCATCATGAGCTCCATGAATCATCTCCATCCCACATATCGACAAGCATACATGTCTCAGTCTCAAAGGTCCCTGTAATATGCCTCTACACTCCATGTAGTATGGATACTCCATAGTATGTTCACAAATCCAACAAGTCCATGGCCTTGTTGTACAAAAGTGCACAACATCTTCATCGTCTCCTACGTAAAAGTCTCCATGTCACATCAGCAAATCCATTCGCACAACATCACTACCTTGGCACTCCTCATTGGATGCCCATAAGTGACATCTCTACAAGTACTCTTGCATAATGTCCCTGTATAAGGTTGCCATGCTCCATCTATCTGACTCGATGTCCATGAGTCAAGCTGCCCATGTTGCCCAACTAAGTAGTCCCGTCACAACATTGGTCATCTTCATCCTAGTCTCAATCAGGTCTAGTGCCCTTCGGTCACCCAAACCATATATATCATCAAGTCATATCATCTTATACATGTAAGTCCCTTCCATCATAGCTCCCCCATTAAAGGGTCCACCAAGACTGCCTCTTGGTCTTGGCCATGAAGAAGTTCACCCAAGTATCATCAAAACTCCAAGTGTGTTCCCTTTCTCCAATCCTTCCATGAGTCATGCTAGGCACTTAGCCAATTATCCATATGGCTAAAGCATGAACCATTCTCCGCAATGATCATCATGTTACTCCCTTGTCACAGGCATTTGCACCTTCTTCCATAAGGTCACAAACAACCCCAATAAGCTCTACAACAATCAATGGTCCTTTCTTCTCCATACAAGGTCTCATCATAGACATCCATGGTAATGTTCTCCATCACATCGACAAACTGTCTCTTCCCTTCACTAGATATGGCCCATCTTCCAAAAGCTCCAATCAAACACAGGTAGTAATATGAATACTTATTTCATCATGAGGCTCCTCCATTTGAGTGTCCTTATCCATCAGTGTCTGCAAAATGCATGATCCAGGTCCAACTTGAGAAATTGGAAGTACCCCAAGTTTTTTCTCCATTGTTGTCACATCTGCAACATCCTCATACATCACGACTTTCTCTTCTTCATCATCGCAATCTGTAGCTACATCTTGCTCCATTGCCCAACCAAGTCAAAGAAGTGTGTCTTCAACATTCCTTTCCAATACATCAAGTTCATCTCGAATTCGTGGGTTCTCTTATTTCATCTGCTTCAACCTATATAAGGTCAGAAAGAGCCTCCCTTGGCATACTTTCAAATTTTTCATGTCTCATTGTTCAACTTGGCCCAAGCAGAATGCTTCACCCCTACTAAGCCTGTCACAAAGTGTAGTAGTAACACTTCAATCTGCAAACCTTGATTCTTTGAATCAAGCCTCTAGTCCTTGTCACAAAGTGCACTAAGATCAGCTTCAACTCAGACTCTGAATTAGGTCTCTCATACCAACTTTCACACCCCTATCCTCGCGGTAGTCTTTCAAGCGCACATAGGCAAGTGCGACATCGCTACTTGATTTCTTTTCACCAATACTCTCAAGTATGGACTATGCCTAACATTCAACACTTAGATTATTTTTCACTTTCTACTAAGCTTTCATCTTTAACACAGTGGAAATACATTCATCATAATTATCATTTACAACATATGCACAATGGATGCAATATTTAATGGGAGGGGAAACTCCCTGATAAGAGTCTGCCCAGTAATGATAATAATAATCTCTTACAAATATTTATAGAAGTACATCCTTTGTGAAGGAACCCCAAATTTCCTCTAAACAATTCTGCAAAGATACATAAATCAGTTTGCACCATTAAGTAGTGCCCAATTATCGTTCAGGAGCGCCCACCCCTACTAGGCCAGGTCGCCCAACTCGTCGGGCGGAGGCACCCTACTTGGGCCATCGTTCACATTGTTCATCGCACAAACCAGTTACTTGTAGCTTGACGTTTGTTCATGGCGTGTCCCCCTTCTGGCGTCTATCTGTAACTCGCCTCCACCCTTCGGCACTTCACCTGGAACTCAGGTCGACCTACCTATAGTGCAACCGCAACAAATCTCACAACTCTTTGTTTTGGGCAGAGTCACCCTTGTCATGTAGCAACACCCTCAACAGGTCTCCCATCGAGCAGACGTGCCCCTATCATGTAGTGACGCCTTACCCAGTTCGCCCGTTGGGTAGACGTGCCATGCCTGTAACATGTCCCCCCAAAATTTGTGTTTCATTTCTCCACAGCTTAGTGCTTCAGTGTAGAGCCACCTGTACCTCACCCTACTTTGTTCATCCACACTTAGGCTCGTCGAACATCACTTAGACTTCACACTTAGAATTTTTGAACTTCAACTGATGCCTTCTCGTCCACCCATGCGTCCACCATATATATGTATCCTCCATGGATGTGATATGGGTCAGCTTGCCTAGGCCGACCTCTCAACTTGGCCAACCGTGCCCCAACTTCATGTTGGCTCGCCCATGTTTTTCCCCCACCGGTTCCACTTACCCAACCTTGTACCGTATAAGCTCACCATTGGAAATCTCCATACTTAGCCAAATTTTGTCTTCTTTGGTTTTTCAACTCTCTGTTGGCTCATCGCAACTTGTGTCTTGGGTGACTTTAATGGACTACCCAGCTCGTCGCACACCAACTTGTCCCATCATCGCAAAATTTCGTCACAACCGACTTGCCACTCCCTAACTCGTCGCATCGGCTCACTGCCCATTGACGTGTCGCATGCTAGCTCGTTGTGTTTGACCGAGGGTGTGTCACTTGACCTCATTGCACATGGCTCACACGACTCATGGGCGTAACAATGAGGATGTGGGTGAGATTGAGGTATTACAAAGTAACAGAGGTTACGAATTCATGTTACATCTTCGTGAGGGTGAAGATGATCGTGTGGTTAATGCATCATAATGTAAATGAACATTTATATAAAGATGGATAAGTATATGAATCATGATTTTATTAATAAAATACAATTAAATTTTAGTTTTTAATTAGTTAAAAATAGAATATATAATTTACTAATATAACATAATATATTTTTTCCAATAAATATAAATATTTTATAAAATAAGTGTTCAAAAATAAGTATTTTATATTCAAAATTTTATTATTATATAAAGTTAAAAATAAATTAAAAAACAAGAATACAACCATCAATCATCATTATTGAGGTCTTACACACAATTTCTCTTTGAGATATGCATTAACTCTCAATGAGAATGTGTAATTTGAGACATTGGAATGTAAATATGAAAATGTGAAAATAATTAGACACAAACAATTCTTGTTGTACATATTATGAGGATGTTTCACATTATTTTACATTTTTTGTACAATGACCAATTATATGTTCTCATCCTTAATCAAATTTGTATACTTGTCATTAAATCACATAGAAACATGTTTCTATTATAAACACACATGATAATCTACTTCTTCATGCCATCATAGGTCATTTCTCTCGGCATCTTGTCGCAACATCAATTTGATCAAGAATCCATCGCATCTTCATCACAATGTAAGCAAGCCATGCCTAGGTCCATGAAGTAGTTTCTATCTCATCCACAACATGTTGTCCATGATGTTGGTGTCAATGTCCTACATGTCAATTAGCCACATCTATCTCAACGTCACCATCCATATATGTGTAAGATCCATCTCCTCAAAATAAAGAGATTCTCTCATTAAACTGACTCTTAATGTGCCACATTCAGGTCCATGAAGCAACCTCCATCATATCTGTAATGTGCCATACATCAATTCTGGCAAAGAAACAAGTATACACCTATCTCATCATCCATGTGTTGCCCATGGTCAGAAACCAATCAGCCACCATGTATCAAAAGTGGTTAAGTGTCGGCTCAACCCATGCCCAAGTGTTTCCACCAAGGCGTCAACATCGCTCCATCAACTCCAAAGTGTCTTATCTCGATCCTCCACATCAAGTCACTCTGCCAAATACACCCATAAATGTGCTCAAAGTACTCACCCCATACTGCAGCAAAGTCACTGACCACAGCTCCTCAATGCATCAGATCTTCCAAGCCCACTATAATATGAAGTCTCTAATGGCTGCAATAATATCATGTCATCATGAGCTCCATGAATCATCTCCATCCCACATATCGACAAGCATACATGTCTCGGTCTCAAAGGTCCCTGCAAGATGCCTCTACACTCCATGTAGTATGGATACTCCATAGTATGTTCACAAATCCAACAAGTCCATGGCCTTGTTGTACAAAAGTGCACAACATCTTCATCGTCTCCTAAGTAAAAGTCTCCATGTGACATCAGCAAATCCATTCGCACAACATCACTACCTTGGCACTCCTCATTGGATGCCCATAAGTGACATCTCTACAAGTACTCTTGCATAATGTCCCTGCATAAGGCTGCCATGCTCCATCTATCTGACTCGATGTCCATGAGTCAAGCTACCCATGTTGCCCAACTAAGTAGTCCCGTCACAACATTGGTCATCTTTATCCTAGTCTCAATTAGGTCTAGTGCCCTTCGGTCACCCAAACCATATATATCATCAAGTCATATCATCTTATACATGTAAGTCCCTTCCATCATAGCTCCCCCATTAAAGGGTCCACCAAGACTGCCTCTTGGTCTTGGCCATGAAGAAGTTCACCCAAGTATCATCAAAAATCCAAGTGTGTTCCCTTTCTCCAATCCTTCCATGAGTCATGCTAGGCACTTAGCCAATTATCCATATGGCTAAAGCATGAACCATTCTCCGCAATGATCATCATGTTACTCCCTTGTCACAGGCATTTGCACCTTCTTCCATAAGGTCACAAACAACCCCAATAAGCTCTACAACAATCAATGGTCCTTTCTTCTCCATACAAGGTCTCATCATAGACATCCATGGTAATGTTCTCCATCACATCGACAAACTGTCTCTTCCCTTCACTAGATATGGCCCATCTTCCAAAAGCTCCAATCAAACATAGGTAGTAATATGAATACTTATTTCATCATGAGGCTCCTCCATTTGAGTGTCCTTATCCATCAGTGTCTGCAAGATGCATGATCCAGGTCCAACTTGAGCAATTGGAAGTACCCCAAGTTTTTTCTCCATTGTTGTCACATCTGCAACATCCTCATACATCACGACTTCCTCTTCTTCATCATCGCAATCTGTAGCTACATCTTGCTCCATTGCCCAACCAAGTCAAAGAAGTGTGTCTTCAACATTCCTTTCCAATACATCAAGTTCATCTCGAATTCGTGGGTTCTCTTATTTCATCTGCTTCAACCTATATAAGGTCAGAAAGAGCCTCCCTTGGCATACTTTCAAATTTTTCATGTCTCATTGTTCAACTTGGCCCAAGCAGAATGCTTCACCCCTACTAAGCCTGTCACAAAGTGTAGTAGTAACACTTCAATCTGCAAACCTTGATTCTTTGAATCAAGCCTCTAGTCCTTGTCACAAAGTGCACTAAGATTAGCTTCAACTCAGACTCTGAATTAGGTCTCTCATACCAACTTTCACACCCCTATCCTCGCGGTAGTCTTTCAAGCGCACATAGGCAAGTGCGACATCACTACTCGATTTCTTTTCACCAATACTCTCAAGTATGGACTATGCCTAACATTCAACACTTAGATTATTTTTCACTTTCTACTAAGCTTTCATCTTTAACACAGTGGAAATACATTTATCATAATTATCATTTACAACATATGCACAATGGATGCAATATTTAATGGGAGGGGAAACTCCCTGATAAGAGTCTGCCCAGTAATGATAATAATAATCTCTTACAAATATTTATAGAAGTACATCCTTTGTGAAGGAACCCCAACTTTCCTCTAAACAATTCTGCAAAGATACATAAATCAGTTTGCACCATTAAGTAGTGCCCAATTATCGTTCAGGAGCACCCACCCCTACTAGGCCAGGTCGCCCAACTCGTCGGGCAGAGGCACCCTACTTAGGCCATCGTTCACATTGTTCATCGCACAAACCAGTTACTTGTAGCTTGACGTTTGTTCATGGCGTGTCCCCCTTCTGGCGTCTGTCTGTAACTCGCCTCCACCCTTCGGCACTTCACCTAGAACTCAGGTCGACCTACCTGTAGTGCAACCGCAACAAATCTCACAACTCTTTGTTTTGGGTAGAGTCACCCTTGTCATGTAGCAACACCCTCCACAGGTCTCCCATCGAGCAGACGTGCCCCTATCATGTAGTGACGCCTTACCCAGTTCGCCCGTTGGGTAGACGTGCCATGCCTGTAACAGGTCCCCCCAAAATTTGTGTTTCATTTCTCCACGGCTTAGTGCTTCGGTGTAGAGCCACCTGTACCTCACCCTACTCTGTTCATCCAGACTTAGGCTCGTCGAACATCACTTAGACTTCACACTTAGAATGTTTGAACTTCAACTGATGCCTTCTCGTCCACCCATGCGTCCACCATATATATGTATCCTCCATGGATGTGATATGGGTCAGCTTGCCTAGGCCGACCTCTCAACTTGGCCAACCGTGCCCCAACTTCATGTTGGCTCGCCCATGTTTTTCCCCCACCGGTTCCACTTACCCAACCTTGTACCGTATAAGCTCACCATTGGAAATCTCCATACTTAGCCAAATTTTGTCTTCTTTGGTTTTTCAACTCTCTGTTGGCTCATCGCAACTTGTGTCTTGGGTGACTTTAATGGACTACCCATCTCGTCGCACACCAACTTGTCCCATCATCGCAAAATTTCGTCGCAACCGACTTGCCACTCCCTAACTCGTCGCATCGGCTCACCGCCCATTGACGTGTCGCATGTTAGCTCGTTGTGTTTGACCGAGGGTGTGTCACTTGACCTCATTGCACATGGCTCACACGACTCATGGGCGTAACAATGAGGATGTGGGTGAGATTGAGGTATTACAAAGTAACAGAGGTTACGAATTCATGTTACATCTTCGTGAGGGTGAAGATGATGGTGTGGTTAATGCATCATAATATAAATGAACATTTATATAAAGATGGATAAGTATATGAATCATGATTTTATTAATAAAATACAATTAAATTTTAGTTTTTAATTAGTTAAAAATAGAATATATAATTTACTAATATAACATAATATATTTTTTCCAATAAATATAAATATTTTATAAATAAGTGTTTAAAAATAAGTATTTTATATTCAAAATTTTATTATTATATAAAGTTAAAAATAAATTAAAAAACAAGAATACAACCATCAATCATCATTATTGAGGTCTTACACACAATTTCTCTTTGAGATATGCATTAACTCTCAATGAGAATGTGTAATTTGAGACATTGGAATGTAAATATGAAAATGTGAAAATAATTAGACACAATCAATTCTTGTTGTACATATTATGAGGATGTTTCGCATTATTTTACATTTTTGGCACAATGACCAATTATATGTTCTCATCCTTAATCAAATTTGTATACTTGTCATTAAATCACATAGAAACATGTTTCTATTATAAACACACATATATGAATTGGTGCTTACGGTGTATTAATTACTCATTAAAGTTACAAATCTTCCTTAATAATGTGTGGAGTAAAAAGAGACATCATGACTTGGTTATACTATTTAGAAATCAACGTGCCATATAAAAATTCGTCTTGACACTATCCACTAATATTCAATAAAAAAATACATTTATAGGGTGGGATACACATGTCTCTTTCAGAGAAATTTTTGAAGCTACAACAAATCAATGTTCAAGACATTTACAAAGTGATATACATATCAATGGTGAAATGTCATTGTTGTCAAAAAGAAAAAGGAAAAAACATTTGATAACTCATAGTGCCATATAACAAGAACTTTCATTGATTCTTTGCACTCTTCATAATGCTTCAGATCGTAGAGGCACAATTGTGCTTCTTTATACTTGATTGAAAAGTGCATAAAGGATGTGTGCAATTATCATGCATTAGTTGAATTAGTGCACATAGTATGTACACTATTAATGTTTAACATCTCTTAAATGGTGTTTTTTCCTCATGGTTTTTCTTAACATGGTAAATCATTTAATAACAACCCAATTGTTGTTTTCAAACCTTAACCAACATTAGTGATGTTGTTGCATTGGTCCTCATCCTAGTGAGTGATCTCTTACCATTATTCAAGTGAGCCAAGTGATATGAGTAGTTGATGAACTTCCAAATGTGCTTACGTTGATCAAGTTTGTAGACGTTATTATGTGACTGTTTAGAGGATTTTAACGTAATACATATGACAGATAAGGAGATAAAGTGATGCATTAAGTACAAACATTAAAACCTTATTAGTTATGGCACACAAACATAAGTAGTGTTGCTGATGGACTAACTAAACAAACCAATTCATAATGAATGAGATATGTGCACTAAAGCAGAACATTAATACCAATTAACTCAAACATAGAACGTTCATGTGATGTAACTCAAACATATGTGTTCTAGTTAATGCACTAAGTAAAAGAGAATAAGAATGATTCCATAGCACGTAGATGTGGCTAATTTTTAAATAGTCGAAATATTACCTATCACTTTTATAGAATGACCTGAATAAAAATCTCAATAAATAAGGTTAAAAATTAGGTCAATTGGGTATAAATAGTTATCTAATATCACTACTATGCTATTAGGTTCCATAAATCTATTAAATTAGTTCAAAAATATATTATTTTACATTACATTATATTCAATGTTAGAGTATATAACACAATGTGAGTCATTATCACATTTAGTGCAACACTATTGAATTGTAAGTTAATTAGTCCTCATAATATGACCATCTATTATACTCATAATTATATCAAATTCTTAGGCATGATGCAAAAAAAATTGGAATTGAATTAAATCCAAATTTATGTATTCAATTGCCTCATCACCATCATGCTCGAACCACTAAAAAAATTGGTGAATTACTATCCAATCATACTCGTTACATGGTCATGGCAAAAGAGGAGGGTGTATTTCATCATGTCATGGTTTAATGTATGGTTCTTGAGTGTTGAATACTAGTAATGTCTACTATGATGTATGTCCTGTGGAATTCTTAAAAAAGATTATGTAATTAGTGAGAAAAGGAGGCTTTGCATCCCTTTATATATTATTCTTAGGTTGTTGTTTCTATTTGGATGAATAATTAAGAGTGTCTTCACCATACTAAGTCATATTTGTTTGCCACGATTATTTGGGTGAATTTCTTAGAGAAAAATCACCATATTCAATGTTCATTTATTCAAGAATAGTTGACGGTGAACATGTGATGATATTTTGAGGTATATAAGTGTCAAGGAGGTAAAGAAAAACTAAGTTTTTTCTTTTCCAAAGGGGAGGAAAGAGGGATATTAAGGGGGTGAGGCTTCCTATATATATGAATGAACTCGATGAGTTATTGATAGGCTGTGGGGAGTTTCAGTAACTAAAAAATAATAGGGATCTATAGTTGTCAGATTCAATTAGATAATGGAGCCTAAAATGGGGGAGAAGCAAAAATGTAGGAGGAGTCACCTAATCAACTTCTATGCAAGGGAAGGAAGGAATATGCTCCCAATGTCCCTACGATGAGATATTTTGGTTTCCTACTCTTATACTATAAGATATTCCTTTCTAATCATTCTTTCATATATAAATATCATTAGAACTTCTGTTTCATCCAACCAATGTTGATATATTTATGTGGTATCTCTCATAATATACACCATTTGAACTAACATAAACTTTGCAAGTGCTTTTCTCATCATTACTAATAGTATAGTAAGTTCTAAAATGTACTTCCTCTACTAATCATGCATTATAAAAATGATATTGATACATGTTTGATATTCATCCACATTATTGTTTAAAATGTGTGGAAATCCTCTCAATTTTGAAGTTTACAATGTTCTTCTTCATTATTGAAAACATTCACTCTAAATATCTCCTCAATTTTGACCACAACTTAGACTTCTTTGATATAGTGGAGTCAAATTTCAAATCCATTTCCACCTAGGTATGTTATCCCAGGGATCTTCATCTAGAGCAATATTTTTTCCATCTAAAAATTTTCTTCATTTTGTATGTAATGGTTATACATAGCCTAGTGGGCTAACTTGAGTTGTTCAGTGCTTTGAAATTTATGTAGGAGGTTTTAGGGTTAATCACATGTGATGGTAAACGTTGTTGTATTCCTCTCTTAATTTGCGTACAAAAACAAGTGCCATCATCAATGCAAAAATGACCTTAAAATTAGGTATTATCCATGAAATTTGGGGAGATACCTTGAGGTTTCACCAAAAAAATATCCTTAGAAGAGAATGTCATGATCATACTTATTCAAGGAAAAATCAAAATCTTATATTCTGAATAATTTTCTTTGTATTTGAAATTTAGTGGATACCTTGTTAAATTTCTCCCAATATGCCTTGGAATTGCACATGATGGTTTTTATAAGGCCCTACACTCGAATGGATTCAAGCACTTCCACCACATTATCACATTAGCAGTAATTGACTAATATGGATGGAAATGATGAATGGTTGATGTGTAGAAGATTTGATTTTGGGAATCCTTGCATGGTGGAAACATCCATTATAGACATGTTCAGTGCCCTTTCATAGACCATGCGTATTGCGTACCTTCATAGATTTCAATAGTTAAACACACTATGAAAATATTGGAAGGGAATGTGGAAATGGAAGGTAAATTGGGGTTTATGACAAATGGACTCATCTAATCTACAAGTACAATGCATGACAAATAAAATTAGTAGATAAAACTTTACTAGTTTTTATAGACTTAGGTGCTTGGTTTACATGCAAACCAAAAGTGTTAGGTGTTCACATTAGCTTGTTGAGATGGATGGTAGAATTCAATTAAATAGAAACCATCCATTGAGGAATATTGTAGGATGCAATCAATAGGGGCACATCAACTAGGCAAGCATCCATTACATACACTTGTTGGGTCTACCTTTTCCAATCACACTGAGGTGCCTTGGGCACACTTATTGGTTATGTGGAACTTTAAGCACAATACCATTATCCATTGGATGATTGGTGGAAAAGTCATGAATGGGACAAAGGCACCATCAAACATAGTCCAAGTTGTAAAAGTGGGATATTGGATCCACCTTAGAGTAAATAAGTTTGCAACTAGCAGAAGGAATGTCTTGTATAAATAATGGACATCTCAAATGTGTTAAGGAATGAATAATTCATTTTGGTCATTCATTATGAGTTTTGAGGAGCTCTATTATTGTGAACTTATGTTTACGGTTGTAAAATAAGGGAAAATTGCATTGATTTAGTGATAAGAAGAATAAGTCAAGACTTATAGGATGCATGCTTCAATTACTGCAAGGGTTAGATTGTGTTAGTCTGTTGGATAGTAGGTAGAAGGAAATATTACTATAGACTCATTGTATAACTATAACAGGGTTGCAAATAAAATCTTGGAACTCCCTTATTATATATTTGTATTGTTATTGATATAATAAGGTTAAGGAACTTATCTTGGGTGCCATTGTATGTATGTGTTATGGATTGTTTATAGTGTTGGATTTTACAATTCATTGTTTTTCTTTTGTTTTAAAAGTGTTGAAATATTGGATAAGTGCTTAAGTATTGTTAGGAAGTTTTAAATGGTTAGGTTATACATGTCCCTAATATTGAATAAATTTAGTTGAATAGAACTTAGTTTCATTTGATAGATTGTACCTTAAGATGATGTTATCGATAGACTTTAAGTAAAGAGGTGTAGTAAAGTGGTAGTAGGAACAAATTGGTCAAGGCATTGCAATGTTATCTAACTATAGGTGATAAAATAGACCCAGCTTAATTTATGCTTGCAATGAAAATTTTGGTTAAACTATAGGTCCATAATATGTGATATTAGAGATAATTGCGAGACAATTTTGGTGCTCTTCACCATATCACTACTATGCTAGGTGCTATTAGAGCATACACTTAACTAATTTTATAAAGGGAAGGTGGTATAAAGCTAATTTTGAGATAGTTTTGGAAGTATTTGTGTATTGAAATTAATGCAATGTCTAATGCTCTAGGATGTGTTTCCAAGAAGGTGAAAGGGTGGATTGATGACTAGAAGATGTAGACTTAATGCCTTGTTGTAGCAAGAAGACATGATAGTTATCCTATATAGACTGGAAATTTCTCTTGTTATTTTGAGAATGTTGTAGGAATGAGGCAATAATGTGAGCCATAGTCTTTGAGACTTAGGAAAGCTCCTGAAATGTGCCTAGAGCATGGACATATTTCTAGATTATGACAAGGAAAGAATATATTCATGGAATACCAACAAAGAAGTCATAGCCATGGACTTGGGGCATTGGGATTGGATATCCATAAGTTTTATGAGGAAAATGTGGTGTAGATTTATCAAACTAGTGCATAGGATAGATGGTAGGTTAAAAAAAATTATACTTTTACCAAAAAAGTTGAGACTTGGGCACTAGATATCCTAGGATTGTTTAAGAGGAAGGATGGAAAAGATGGAAACAAGTTTTCAACATGGAAATAGTCAAATTTTATTAATTATCTGAATAAGAATTTTTCTTATTTCATTTGTTACTAAAACTATTTTTCCATATATTATCATTTTTTAATGAATGGCTTTGGACACCTTTAGTGCATTATCACCTAAATGGTCAAGAATTAGTTTGGATGGACATGAAAAGAGGATCATGGATAGAAGAGTCAACTTTAGAAGACCCTCCATGGTGGTTAGCCCCATCATAAACATGTTGGGTACCCTTGTTTAGACTAGCTGCACCGTAGAACTTGGTACCTTGCATTATTTGAATGTACCAAGAGAAGCTTGGAAGGGAACATGGAGATGGAATGAAAAGTGGAGGCTATGACAATTGACCCTTTTTTATTTGAAACTGTGATGCAGGAAAAAAAATATATTGATCTATATTATACCCCCCTTCTAATTCATTTCTATATTTTTATGAATTGCATTTAAATTCATAAATTGGTTGTGAATTAATTCACTTGAAAGTAATTCAGGTTTAAATATATTTTAGTTTTGTTCGCTTGAGATGTATATGTGGGAGAATGGGTTCGTTTCCTCCTTTTGTGTGTGGATTTGAATTTGAGATGATGGTAGCATTGGATTGGATTAAACCATCTGTTTGGTCAATTTAGAGTGTCCTAAATTGCTGTATTAATTGTCAATCGGGGAGTCGTAAACTGTTGAAGTGTGGCACACTATATGTGCAAGATAACATATTTCTTACTTTTTTTGTCGTTTTTGAGTTTTTGTTTTGTTTTGGGTTTATTTATGTTAATTCCCTAATGTGAGATGGAAATTATAAAAGACAAGTATGATATAAATGTTCAAGGCAATGATGTCCTTTAAAATGATTTTCAAAACTTCAAACTTAAAAAAAAAGGTTTTAAAACATGCAATGATGAAACTAATTCCTAAAAGAGAGTGAAAATGTGCCACTATTCTAATTAAACAATAGTGAGCTAGTGACTATGAAACCCGGTATCCTTGCTACCGTAAAAATATAAGAAAAACTGAAATCAAAGAAATCCAAAAATTGCAAGAAAAGTAAACTAAAATCACATTACATCAACTGATATTCTGACCCCTCACCATTCGACTTGATTTGGCTTTAGGAGGTAATCATTATCAACTTGAGTAATTTGATATCTAATTCACAGAAAATAAAACTAATATTAAACTACACACTCATACTTCAATCCCTCACCATTCGACTTTCTTTGGCTTTAGGAGGTAACTGAGAATGACATGAGCAATTTAATAACTAACTTGCAGAAAAAAAAACTAATATCAAACTACACATTCATACTTCAATCCCTCACCATTCGACTCGCTCTAGCTTTAGGAGGTAACTGAAAATGACATGAATAATTTAATATCTATTTTGCAGAAGAGTAAATGAGCAAAACTGAAATAAATAACATAGTGTTGGAACTAAAAACTAAAGGAAATGAATCAGCAGAAGGACAAGAATAATTCCATGTCATTAATCATTAGAAAACTATGTGAAAATGCCCGGGCTGCCTATTGTAATCTGAAACAAAAGCACTGATCAATTAACAACATTATAAAACATGAAAAGCTATGGACAACTATCAAACATTAATACCATAAGAAATGCAATATATATACAAGTGAATGATTATAGAATAAGAAACGTAAAGAAATAAGGATGAAACTATACAGTAATAAACAAAACCTCGGCCTATGCAGGGGCCCTCTGCACAATCCTCGGACAATCAACGATCAACCACGAATTGAGCTTATAAACAGAGTCTTCTCATGTATTAAAATGCAGTCATAACACAGAGATAAATTCACGGCACAGTGGGCTCGTTAACAGTCAAAATTACATTACCAAAGCTAACTAATATGCGTATGAGAACGCATTATTTATAATAGAGGATGACATAACTACTTTCCTACAATTTGCGCTGATAAAAGACACGTAAACAACCACGTCCCGAAATTTAGAATTATGGCTGCCGTGAAGACTAAATCTTTGGTGGGTGGCTATTGTATTCCATTCATGGAGCAGTCCACAGGCGTTGATTTGTCCCCTGAGCTTTAGGAACAACCACGCAAAGCTTCACATGGTGAAAAATAGAGTTTTATCACCGTAGGACTCTTAAGTTGACCACTACTTTTCCCACCGTTGACTATGGCCTCTTTTGATGAATTTGACCGAGCCAATAGGACTATGTCCATGTCCACGTTGTTTGCAACTTGCCCATGTGGCTCGATTCGCCTGAAGACAACTGCAATATAGACTTTGACAAAACAACTGCAGAAAGTTGGGTTGGCTACGGAAAGTGACAAGATTCTGCAGCTTATAAAACAAAAACTAGTTCAAATAGAAACACAAACACATAGTCAAGGAACCACTTTAAATTCCCTTTTTTAACTACTATGCAATGATACTGATGACTTAGGAGGTTCAGATGAATGGAAAGAAGCTAGAAAAAGGTGTAGGAAAGTTGCAAGTTTGGGACTCAACATACCCCCACTGTGAAGGTGTTGCATGTCCTCATGCAACCAAAATTTTGACTATCCCCCCTTCAAATCATATATTCTGAAGCTTTTGCCAGTAGATCTAGCCCTCTTCCTCTCTTTCTTAGTGCTGCTAACATCCTGGCCTTCTTCATCAAGGATCTAAATTTAATATTAATCAGTGCTCTACTCATCCTCTTGCATTTCTTCTTCAATTTCCTATTCTTTTTGTGCCATAGTCCCAGGTGTAGCATAGTGTTGTCATGGATGATCTTGTCCAGTCTGCTCTGCTCTTTGAGTGCTTCATTTTCATTTTTAATATGTTTATTTAAAACCTCCAACTCGAAGATTTATTGTTTCAACGATTGGACTAGAGCTTCTTGTGCTATGTGAGGCTGAGTGGATGAAGTGCTGGGACCCGTGGCTATTCTTTCTAAGGATTCTATGTAATCATACACCTCTTGCTGCCTTGGATCTATTTCAGGTGTCATTTTCCTGGGGCTATCCCCAAAATGTTGTGGAGGAGAATTGAATTCAAACTCTGGCTGAAAAGGACTCATGTCATCATTTTGAGGACTAGTTTCAACGTTTGGCTGAGAATGAGGTGGACTACTTCCAGCTGGAGTTTGTTCAGGTGTTCCTTCTCCCAAATCAATAAAATGGGGTCCTTTCTTTTGTGCTTTCTCCATTTTCCCTTAAGCCTGTTGCTTCTTCTTACATATTGCAGACTACTATCTTTTTCCTTCCATTTTCCTTTTCCTTTCTGTTTGGCCATAGCTGACTATTCCTGAAGGTGAACTAATCTCTCAGACAATACTTGATGATCTTCTTCTGAGGAAGGGGTTTGATGCATAGCCTCAATGCTTCTTTTCTCTTTTGATTTTGTTAGCTTTTTACCCTCGGTCTTTTCCTTCCTCCTTTTAGACAGTCTTTCTTCTCTACTATTTCTCTCAATTGTTTTAGTAGGAGTGCTTTGAGTTTTATCATCTGTTCTCTTTCTTCTACTTCTTTTTGATGTATTTCCTTCAGGGGTTTCTTTGCGTTCTTCAAAGAAATTTCTGATTAAAAATTTCTCCTAGGTGTCCCTTTTCTCTTTTAATTGTTTTTCTATCAGGATTTTCATGAGACCATGGTGATACAAATGTGGTTCTACGTCCCCCAGATGCTTTTGGATGGTTACAGACATCTTTTTCAAACTGTTTAGTAAAAAGTATGGCAGATTAAGGCTCTGGTTGTCTAGGAAATTCATTAACAGACGTGCATGATACATGTACATTCCTCCAAAACATCCCTCACATGTGATAAACTTTTGAATAACTAATAGTAAGCTAGCCCACTCTTCTTTTAAAACATTAATAGGAATTCCAGTTTTGAAAATGGTGACATCCATACCTGGGTCACGTAAGATCACTCTCCAAGCTTCATCGTAAGATCGCCAATGCTCTAGTTCTTAAACTAGCGTCCACCTCCCTGGGGAAGTTCTGTGGCAGCTGCTATTGATGCTTCAGTTACTATGAATTTTAGGTATCCAACTTCCACCTCTAGTCCATCAAAAGACCTTGCAAAGGCCTTTGTAACCTCCCTATGGTAGCCTTTGAATTTCTAGATAAAACGTAACCACCTAGCCTTCTTCAATATATCTTTCACTTGAGGGTATCCTTCAATAAATTTGGGTCCCTCTGGTTCTGCCCTCAATAGTCGTCCCATCCTTCCTTTTGTTCTTTAAAACTCGTCTGAATTAGCAGAGATGATCAGGGTTTATGAAGGAGACCAGCAACTGTAAGCGGATATCAGAGAATAGGTACGCAGAATGAAGCAGAAGAGAGAACAAAATGGGGTGAAGGCTTATGTGAGCATGGTGGAAATGCAGCCATGAGGTCAATAGAACAGTAGGTGGAGAAAGTGCATCTGACAGTATTTAAAATTGGGTGGCTGTAGAGTGGACGCAAGCATGTTTATAAAACGGCTGTGGATTTTGTGTGGCTGAAAGAAGCCATAGTCAAATCAACCACGTTCCATAGTCACAAATGGAGTGTGAGAATATTTCCAAACTTGAGTTAAATCCAGGAATTAATAATAAGGTCGTTGGAAAATAAATGCATGGATTATGGAGGAATGTCGTGGACTAAAACGGTTATAGAGGCGATTATGTTAATCATTGCATATAGTTGAGCTCGTGATTTAATAACTATGCAAAAATGTGTTAGAATTCCATTTGAAATAAATTTTTGTTCATACCCTGGAATTCTTGTCATTTTTCTTTAGTCTTCAATTAGTTGCTCCTCGTTGGTGCTTTTGAATGCCTTATGTCTTCATAATATATCCTCATACCTGCATTTGATTTATGATTGTTGAACTAACATTTGACTGTAATTTTTTTTTTTAAAACTGAGTGGTGGCTGCAGAAACCCAACTAGCTGCGGAATCAGTGAGTAGTTGCGGAAACTAACTTTAGCTACGGAAATTGACCCAAAAATCTTATAACTGAATGAGATGTATAAACGATGACTGACTGGATGAAAATGGTCATAAAAACTTTTATTAATGGAATGAAATGGAGTTGAAATGAAGTGATGTGGAATGGAAATGAGATCGAGTGGAATGTGAATGAGGTGGAGTGGAATGAAAAATGAGAGAGAGAGAATTTTTTTTTTGAAAATATAGGGTGTCAGGAATTCTTGATTTCTGCCCTACATTTTCTATACAAGGCTGCTAATCAGTGATTGGTTTTCAGGCTTATACATTTTTATTTTTATATTTTAACAGAAAAGAACAAAGGCTAGGTTGGTGGAGAAGAAGGATTCTTCTTCACCAGCCTTATTGCAAAATTATCTTGAAACATTTTGACAAATTCCTCTTTTGAGAGTGGCTTATGATAGATCTTTAATCTGTGGCCATTCACAATAAGAGGAGTT